>JAOUQT010345046.1:0-12675 GCA_025769995.1 Xyliphius kryptos | reverse complement strand
TGAAGTAACTTTATTTTCTTCAAATGATTGTTGACAGTGGAACAATGCGGTCACTAATTTCTATAAATGTAAAGTTTTTCTTTAAAATACATTTGATACTGTTTTGTCTTTTATAGTTTTAGTTACTGCATATTGAGATTTAGAGGTGAGTCAACACAGAAACCCTTTTTTTTATGTGAGTAGCCTAGCTTCTGACACTTTATACATTAGAACATTAAATGAATTAGAATATCTTGACATATATCAAGGCATATTTTACTGACTGCTTGTAATGCAGAAAGATCACTACAGTTTTATTAATTGCATGAAATTAAGCAAAAAATAAAATCTGGACATCTTGATAATTTAATATTACTTGCATCATTACAATATTTTAGCTCATGTGAAACTTATTTAAGGACTTATTATTAGACCTTTTTTTTATATGAAAAAGAAAGATTATAATTAGTCCTAACTGCACAATAACCTTGAGTTGAACATGCCAAATATCAGTTTTATTTTAAACTATCAAACAAATTAAACTATATGTAGATTATGAATGCATTGTTTACTATTCTGCAGACATGTTACTTTGGCAGCAGCTACAAAATAGGAAAATATGTGAAGTAATTTGTAATTTTTGCAAAAGATGGCTCTTTTAAAGACTGTTAAAAGCGAGGAACACAATAAGGTCGCAAATTTAAATAATTTTTTATAACATTTACATTGTTTCCGCCTTTGATAAGTACAACTATGATGAGCAATGCTTTTTAATTGTGTCCCATTTAAATTTCCTCTGTGGTAACAACTTAAAATAAAGCTTATTTAATGTACACATTCTGCTTCAGTCAGGTTCTGGAGCAGACGATCAACAAGATCGAGTAACTATATCTGAGACTGACGCAAGAATGGAATCAAATTCCAAATGGCTCCTCTTCTGCATATAGGGCACTACACTGGAAAGGTTTCCGGTAACACTTAGGGCACCTCCAGAGGGCGTATTGGACTATTTGGGATTATTACAGTAGGCCGGACGACAATAGTTTTGGCTTCGGGTCACATGATGGAAACAGAAGCGCCTCCTTTTTCCGATACGCCTTGGAGTTTTTGAAAGCTACGTCTGCCTGGAATTTTGGACAAAGTAAAGCATTTTGGGATTTACAAACAGTGACATGATAGGTAAGTGTTCAGTAACAATGCTGCTAATCTTTAAACGTTGGCTCGAAACTGAGTAATACCGAGGACTGCCGTACCAAAGGTCCTACTTCGTACATATGCTATCAAAATTTTATGGCAGTCTACCTTGAAGTGTACAGCAGCTACGAAGCGTTTAGAAACCTTATTTTAAAAGAATTTTACAGTTGACAGGTAAGCTTTTAAGACGTTTTAGTTTTCCCTACACGTCCTTTTCACGAATACTACATGTTAATGAGTTCATTTCGGAGGTGTAATGTTACGCTGTTGTAAATGTCTACAGGCGGTTTGGGGAAGTGGATTGTGGATTTAATTAGTCAACACAAGACTAAGAGACTTAATGGTGTAAAGTGTCAAATATTGTGTATTTGAATGCGTTTGAAGGAATGGCTGTGTTTTGTTGGAGTGTGTTGATAATGAAAATAAACTGTTTCTGAGTGGAGTGTGTAATGGAATGCACCAGAGTGAATCTAGTTCAATTTAATATCTTGTGTGTTAGAAGTTGTGTAGTCTTGACTGACTTTTCATCGTATGTTAATTTAACCACAGATTAGTGGTTAGCACTTTTGTTTCTTATCGCTGGTTCGAATCCCAATCTGAGTGGAGTTTCCATGTTCTCTCTGTGTGGGTTTCCTCCGGGTTCCTACCACGGTTCAAAAACATGGATATAGGTACACTAACTGCTCTAAGTTGCACTTATAGAGTCTGCGTGTGTCCAGCAACAGATTGCCACCCTGTCCTAGGTGTATCTGCCCAGCACCTGAAACATTGTCCCCTGGGTGGGCATGGGGAAACCCACCGGTACCCAAGTACAGAATTAATTGGAAGATAATGAATGAATCTTCAGTTTCCTGTATGTTTAAGTTTGTCTCTTAAATTATATGATACTTTTAATGAGCTATTGGTGAACATGTATTTTTAAATCTGAAGAAGGTGTTACCATATGTTCACTTACATAATAATCTTGGAATAGACTGATGTGTAACATTTCTTATGTACAGTGTAATAAAATTTTCATGAATTATCAGCAGTGGCCAGTTTAGAACATCATAAACCTGTTATTGTTCTGTTTTGTGACAGTTGCTATTTTTTAAGAGTTAGGGCGGTGAAAAGTGAAGCTGCTGTTTTTTTCTGTGGGATGTGTTCCAGCACGCAGGCAAAACGAAAGTACACTGGTTTACATCAAAGCGTGCGCGGGTGGTTTTAAATAACAGCAAAAAACTTCAGTGAGATAACTAGTATTGATTAAACAGGACTACTTTGTATGTGAGCACTCCTATTTTATAGCATGAAGAGTGACAGGATGATCCACAACATTTTTGTTTTTCGTCTGGAGTCTATTGGACAGGAGTTGATTCCACTCGACTTGTGGGTCCCAGAAGGATGGTTTTATTAGCAGATTTACTTGCAGAGTTTAAGTGGCAGCTAAAGACATTTGGAATGCAAATACAAATCAAATGTTACTTGATTTGTAGTAAATTTGTTTAAAAATAAACGAGTCTGGAGGCTGACTAAAGTGGCGGCATGGTTAGCACGTCTGCCTCTCAGTGCTGGAGATCCAGGTTTGACTCCCAATCTGGGTGGAGTTTTCATGTCCGCATAGGTTTTCTCCGGTTTTTCTGATTTTTGTGTGACTGTGTGCCTAGTGATAAATTAGCACCCTTTCCTGGATGTATCTGTCTAGCGCCTGAAAACGACCCCCCCCCTTCCCCACACTATGGGATATAAGGTGTCATTACAGTGGAATAATGGTTTTACTTGCAGATATTCCAGTGGCAGCTTTATGCATTTGGAATGCAAAAAAAGATAAAGAAAATTTTATTCGTAGCAACTTTGTTTAAAAATCATTACAATTACTTCAGCAATTACAATTATAAAAATAATTGTTATTTTCTTAACATTTAAACATTTTGGCTTAATATATTTTCTCCCTTGTATTTGGTAACTTAATAATATGGAATTGTTATAACCACTTTATAAAAGTTTATTGTATGAAAGCATCTAACACACGTTAAATAGCTTTAGCTGTTTAAATACCCATTTTGTTGATATTTTTAGTTTCACGTTGCAGCCTTAATTTACACCAAAGGGGCACTTTATTAGAAATACCAAAATATTTACCTTTTTTGACTTTCTTTGGTCTTCGGGACAACATAGATTTCACTACACATTGAAATTGCTTTGCCGAAATGCTGCCCAATGCAAAAAGAAGTGCCTCATCTTCTTAAAGTGCTCACAAATTACGTGATAGTCCTGACATGATTTAAAATATAAATTATATTTCACCCCAGAGTTTTTATTCATGGTATCAGGATGTGGGTACTGGGAAGATGAGGAAAGCAGGAAAAACGTTCAGTTTCTAAAACTATACGACTCCTGTGTCTGCTAAAAGTGTCCATTAAGGGATAAAACTGGTTAGCTAAAATGCAAATGTACGCCCTACTGTCCAAACAGTCTGCGCATTAAGACATTAGGGTTAGCTGGTACATGGTGTTAGTATAGTAAAGTGGTGTGTATAGTAAAGTAATTATATAGTTAGTAAGTAGAGGAGTATGTGGGTGGAGTGCCTGTTTTGGTTCAGAGAGTGGAGGGGGGGGGAGGTGTTAGAATGTGCTGCCTCATCCTTTATCAGCAGTAGTGCAGTGAGTCAGCAGCACACGGCGTTCCAACTCCAACTTACACCACAATTATCTCAGACCAGGAGTTCATGCAGGTAAGGTCAAAGCCTTTACAGATATTCTGAAGCCTAAAACAACAGTTTATAAAATGTTAATTGGCATTTTTCTATAATAAGTCTCTCAATTATTTTCATTATTTAACTTAACACTGTTTGTAATAGCATAATAGTCAAAAGTGAAAAAATAAAAACCATAATTTTACAGCTAATATTTAAAATAACATTTACTTGAAGGTGACCATAAGGCACACCTTTCCATGCCTTTCCAAGACTTTACCCTCAAAAAGGGGAAAACTGATACTGTTAAGGATTTGGTGTATTTTTTATTTTCCTTACCTGTTAAGTAACATACACTGTGATACTGTTTCTATAACTTTCTATAAAGCTTTCTTGCATAAAAATATGTTTAAATTAAAATGCATTTACATTCTAACGTTTAATTTGTGGATATACTCTGCTATTTACTTGAGTAAGATGTTTCAGGATTTTTTTTTGTTAACACCAAATAAGCTATGAACCTTTGACCTATCTATTTAAACTGGATCAAAAGTCATTAAACATTGATTTGTCTGTCAAAAATAATAGTACAACAACAATCAATTTCTGCCTGCCAAAGTACAATTTAGACCATCATACTCCTTAGGGTTTACTTTTGGAAGAATTTCAAAGGGCATAAAGGTACATATATGTTTCTAACAATAAAAAAAGTTACATTATAGGGTGCCACTTTAGTGACAAGCATTTTTTTTTATAAAAGTAAACACATGCTCTGGGGTTATAACAGCCTGTCCTTTTTTTTTTAGAACTTTTTTTTCAAAACGTTAAAATACTATTAAATGCAGGTACAAAAGTAATAAGAGGAGTAAAAAAATAAATAAAAATACAATACCGCTATACTTTACAATTTTCTGTCATAATGGACAATGTTACTATAGTGTACATTCATTTTAAAGGCCGTGAATCTAAACAAACTGAATGATTACGTGTTTAGGCTGTCTGAACAACAATTACTGGCTAGTACTTGCATCTGTATGTAGGTTATTACAAAGACTATATAGATTTGCTAAGCTCATTTCTACACCAACTTTCTGCTTTTCTTTTCTCTCTTTTTAGAAAGTAATTCAGCATGGCACTGGAGAGCAGCAAGACTTCTGTGTTTACCTTCCAGTCATCAATACACAGTTCACACGTGCTAAGCTGTCTGGATGAGCAGAGACGAAAGGATCTTCTGTGTGATGTCACAGTGGTGGTCGAGAACTGCAGTTTTCGGGCTCATCGTTCTGTTCTTGCATCCTGCAGTGAATATTTCAGTGCTCGCATGTCCAGCCACACAGGTCAAGGCCTCATCGTAAACCTTCCCCCTGAGGTGAGCATAAGCTTTTAGACACTTTTCTACTGGACTGTTGTGATGTGCAGTTGGTTTGTGCATCAGTTACAAACAAGAACATGGTCTTTAGACCTTTTTGAAACTTTCATGGAACAACTTAAAATTTTGACATTCAAATGACAAATAAATTATACTATACTTAATAATACAGATATTATCAGAATGAAAACACCTTGTGTAAAAAAACAAAAAGACAAGTCTATGTCTTGAGTTAATTGCATGTTCAACCATATATAGAAGGAGCTAGCGGAATACCTGTGCTGCACTACGGGATAAAACTTGATAACAATTGTATTCGAATTAGTGATGGTTTTTGAGTGTATATATTTAAAATGAACCTATTGATATAGGCAAGGCAAGGCAAGTTTATTTATAGAGCACCTTTCATGCAGCAGCAACTCAAAGTGCTTTACAGAGCATCAAAAAAAAAAAAAAATAAATAAAAAGAAATATATATATATAAACCAAAATAATGGATTAAGAGAAAGAAAAATAGTAATAAAAAAAAAAAAACTACATAAAAAGCACAAGAAAACACAACCAAAACACTCAAAAACAACAATAGCAGACAGTGAAGAGCAAAATCAATCTGAACTGTAAGCCTGCTCAAAAAGGAACGTTTTAAGTTTGGATTTAAAAACGCCTAAAGTTGGAGCTCTTCTAATGTTCTCATTAAGCTGATTCCATTTAAGATGGAGTGAAGTTTGTGGCAATTGAAATTCTGAAATGAATATGTGGAATGCATATTATGTGTGTTGGGAGTATGGTGCCCACATGGTTGTTTTGTTATGTGAATTTCTCAGTAGGTTTCAACAAGTGGACTATAAGGAAGTTTCAGATTTGTAGTTACTCGCAAAGACCCCATGCCATCGGCGGTCTTGCAATCAATACTAAACAAACAGTTAAATGAAGTTTTAACCGTTGGGAAGACCCTAATGTGACACTGGAAGGGTCTTGCGATTGATCAATTGAATCATAGAATTTAGGAAAGTGAGAAGCAGTTTTTCCAAGGACATGATAGGGAACCACAATGACAAATCTCAGCGTTGTAGGCATTATTCTAGTAAAATATTGGCCCGCTTCTCTGTAACTCCTATTTTGCTTTGTTGTTACAACGTTCTGTGAGATTTTTTTAAAAATTTGTTTATGTACAGCTCCAATACAGCATTTCAATTGGGTTGAGCTGTGGACTTTGATTAGGATGTTACGAGACCATTTAATTTTCTTTCCCTTTTTTTACATTTTAATGTAAATTTGTTGGTGTGCTTGGGATGATTTTCTTACTCCATTACAAATTTTAGCCAAGCTTTAGCTGTTAGATAAATTACCTCACATTTGACTCTTATACAGATGAATTGACATTTGTACAGAGGAGGGCATGTTGAAGTCAATAACTATAAGCTGCCCGCGTTTTATGGCTGCAAAACAAGCACAAATGATCACCCCTCCACCACCAGTTTGATAGTTGGTATAAAGTAATTAAGCTATATACTGTGTTTAACTTCTGCTAAACATTGCACGGGACTTTTTTGTCAAAATGCATAGCATAGTATCCCTGCCTGAGCACCTGAAAAAGGAAGCTTGTCGGAGCTTTGGTTAAAAAAGATTATTGTAAGTTCAAAGTAAGTTAATTTCTCATTTCTCTCCCACTAAGTGTCACTAGAGCCTGCTAGAGTTGTTTAAAAAGATGTCTCATTTTTAGTAAATTTATATCACTATTGTATGAAGCAAGTTTTCCATTCCACCTTAAATGTGGTGGCAGTTACATTCAGAGTTGAAAAAAAATCAATTCAAAAATTTTTTATTTATACATTTTAAGCCTTTTTCAAGTTGTTTCCTGACTCTTGCATTGCATGTAAGTGAGTATTAAAGCCAATTGTATATTTACATTTCATACACTGTTCTCTCATTTGTATGTCGCTTTGGATAAAAGCATCTGCTAAATGACTAAATGTCAATGTACTGTTGTTATTAAATATTGATGAAAATAAGGTTTAATGTAACTGTCAGGTTAATTCTTCATGTACACACTAATAATAGTAGGTTGTGTGTTCCTTATACAATTAAAACATTAGTTCTTGAAAATCTTTAATATTGTCTCGTTTTCCTTTATAACTGATTAATAAACGATTATTCTAAAGAATTATCAACAGATTAATCAATTATCAAAATAATCGTTAATTGCAGCCCTACATAACTGTAAACATTTATAAATCAAGTGTGTTTAAAATAACATCAAAGTACAAAAAAACTGTTATTATCCAAAGTACATTGTTTGAATGTATTTTGTTTGAATTTGGTCCAAAAAGGTGATCATCGTGAAATTTCGCTAAACTTTATGAAACTCATCATGCATCAACCTATTTTTTTTAATTCTTATTTGGAACATTTATTACAAGTGGAACACATAACCAAAATGTTTTTATATGTCAGGACTCTGATCACTAATTCGAGGGTGAAAATGATTCCTCATGTCATCTGAACCATGCTTTTATGATCTGAGCATACTCATAGTGCTGTTGTCCTGGAATATGCCCCCTTCTTCAGGGAAAAATAGCTTCATGATAATGTTTACAATGATCTTGATGTGATCATTTTGTATATTCAGATACATGGCTGACTTTTTATTAACACATTCATTCGCTGAGCCTTGACTAACTGATGCAGCTTCAGATCTTAAATCAAAAGTGCACAAAGGCACTTTCGTTTTGACCAGGCAGTGAATGAAGGTTGTTAATTACACATATTGTAAGTGAAAATGCAGAAATACAGACAACTCCACCAGGTGAAGTGAAGACAAATAAATGAAAACACAATCCAGTTATACCATCATCCAGCTACTACAGATGACCACCTTCATCTGACCAACAACAACTTCTGATTGTGAAACCTTGACTTTAAAGAATGAGAGAAAAAGACATATTTATATTATTAAGAACAAGTGTGTGTCGTGGGAGGAAAGGTGCCACTGTCGGCGATGGACTTTGATTGGAAATAATTGCTTGAAACACGTACGCAGCCTTTATAAGCGGTAACATTGCACACCTCAGAGAGAAAAATCCATGAAACAACAGGAGCAGGACTTTTGGCGATACCATTGGCCAACAGCTACATGAATTAAATGTACTTTTAAATATTGTCTGCAATAAAGTACATTCCAATTGGTGAGAAATCCTCTAATTTACTTACCCCAGTTACATTGGAGCTGAAACCCGGGACGGATGAGGACACGCATGGCCGAGGACGACACCTGCATGCTTTGCTGGCATGTTCTTCAGCGGGTGTGCATGGTCCAGTCAGGCCCAGTCTTTCGACTCGTTTGCAAAGCAGAGTGGGTGCGCAAGTGGAGGTTTCAGCCACCAAGGACGAAGCAGAAGACACCAGACTGCTGGGGACATGCTGGTTTTCCATGTCCATTGGAGCAGGAGAACTAAAAGGACTTTGTTGACTGGAATGACTCTTATAAGTGGCCCGATGGAGGCCACTTATAGGAGCATTTTAGGAGCACACAGGTAGACGGAACTGGAGCTGTATACATAG
Organism: Xyliphius kryptos; assembly: GCA_025769995.1. NCBI lineage: Eukaryota > Metazoa > Chordata > Actinopteri > Siluriformes > Aspredinidae > Xyliphius > Xyliphius kryptos. The sequence goes on along the minus strand of JAOUQT010345046.1, from coordinate 3,898 downwards.
AGGCAGGGGGACACCAATCTCTCACTCTCTCAGCGGCAGCTCTTCGAACAACTAGCAATTTTGCGATAGCAACTTTCACTGGCAAACCTAGCTGATTGGTGTTAGATTTTAGTGACCAATGTAAGTTCTAAGGTAGAAGTCAGTCTCTTTTAATGAAATGAAAAAAAAACCCTCAAATAGAAGTTACGCTGCTTCCGTCTAAGTTGTTCATGCATCGCGGTGGTGCTGACATGATACGCCGTTAAAGATTTAGAGTGTACAAATAACTTTTTTGTCTTTAGCTGATTTGGCGTTACTCCATACATTGGATGATTTTGGCCTTTGAAAACCTTTTTAAAGCTCTTTACTATTTGTCTCTGGTACAGAGTGCCGCTGACCAATGACTGGAGACTTTCTGACATCATTCCCTTTGAGGAAAAGCATTACCTTAAACCAACACATTATAGGAATTGAAATGCAACATTAATAAAAAATAAAAACAAAACAGATGCGTCGACTTAAAATATTGACATTGACCAGTCTCTCAGCGGAGCAGCCCTATAATAGATTCCCTTTCTTGCGTTATTGCTTCATTATATCAGAATCCAGACAAAAAGTGGTATCTGTGCATCCCAAGTCATTAGCCTCTTACTCATCCATCCAGTCATTTGGCAACAGTGCAATTTATATAAAATCATGCAGATGGTTACCTTAATACAATTAATCAGAACAGGGAAGAATGGGATCCCACTAAATTTAATGATCACATGATTTCACTTATATAGCAAAAAAAAAATGACAGGTTGCCAGTCCATTGCAGGCCAGAAACACAAAACAAAATCGTTATATCTTTAGCAAATTTTGCAGTTTACCTACTGGCATGTTACAGAAAGGGGGAGGGGGGCCTCATGGAGTAAAATCATGCAGACACAGCAAGACTATGCAAAGAAAGAGACTCCACAAAGAAAGGACCTTGTCTGCCCTACCCAGGAAATAAACCCAGGACCTTCTTACTGTGATATAAATATTAAATGCTAAAAGCAACATTTTGTTTTCAACTAACCTTAAATAAAATTACACTCAATTCTTTACAGATGAAACAGTAGTACATGCACTGAGTTACACTGACTTAAATCTAGCATAAAGAACCACAGATGACTGACATCAAACAGATGCTTTAATTTAAATGAGAGAACAACACAAGACAGTAGTTTAAGGTGGAACCAGTTTTACTGTGGTATTATCAAATCCTATATTAATAATTTTTATACTAAATTTTTTATAGCTTGTCCTTCTGGAAGAGATGACATTTTCACTTCTATATTTCAGGTAACTGCAGAAGGATTTGAGCCCCTGCTGCAATTTGCATACACATCCAAACTGCTTTTTACCAAAGAGAATGTGCTGGAGATCCGTAATTGTGCTGCAGTGCTGGGATTTAAAAACTTGGACAAAGCATGCTTTGACTTTCTCTTACCCAAGTTCTTTGATAGCAGCAAAAGTTCACAGACAGTCCAGAGAAAACGGTGCTGCAAGAGCTTATGGAGGGCCAAAGCTGAACTAAAGTTGTATGCTGAAAAATTAACTGATGCTACACCTGCATCTTCAGTACCTCAAACTTCGCGTGATGCCTGGGAGAAAAGAGAAAATGAGTCAAACTGCTCTACTACCAGTACTGAAAACACAGCAAATAGCAGTAGCCAAGTGGACACTGAATTAGAGGAAGAATCTGATGACTACTGTTGTCAGAAATTCAGCAAGTATGACCTGGCTTGTGGAAAAGACCAGGCCTATTATGAGAAAGAAACTGAGAACAGTGACAGAGTGTCCTCTCTTAACAATCTTCCATGTTCAATCTCGGACACAGAGACAGCAGTTTCCACATCTATTAAGAACTCTGCAGGATTCAGAGATGAGTGTGCCTATACCTGCCCATTAGTAAACCAGTCCCTGAATCTTTGCTCAAATCAGTCCTCCCCAAAGATTTGCCCCATGATGGCCATATGTGCCCTGGGAGGCACTCTTTCACCTCCTTTACCTAGAGACATGGCTAAAAGTTGTTTTGAGTCCCTCGAATCTGAAGACACCGCAACTGAGCATCTAAATCTCAACAAGGAACAACGGAGCAGCGTGGAGATGGAGGTAGCCAACCAGCTCAGCACTTGGCATGTCCACGGCTCCAAAACCTCACTGCCTTTACCTGTGGACAGCCAGTTTACAGCTTCAAAAGACTCTGAGGGGCACTGGCCCAAGCAGTTAGACTTTCCTTTGCTCAGGGACCTAGGAGCAGTCGATGCTCAGCTGCGGGGCTGCGAGAAGATGTCATCTCTCTTAACTGAATGTCCTTACACCTCATCTGTTATCTCAGGCGATGACTCAGATAGTTTCGACACAGAAGGAGAAAGTGAGTCTGGAACCAGTGAGCGAGCAAGTAAGGTAGGTTTTTAACTGCTTTTTAGCATCTTAAAACCCATTTCCACCCCAACAGATGTAGATTAAAAAGCACGAACCAGTGTCATGCTGATGTTTGATAAAAATGTATTCAAGCTTAATTTTTTAAACAAATAAAGGTGAACTGAAGGTGACATGTTATTTGGGTATGTTATTATCAATATCTCTGATTTTACTCTTTATTAGGTATATAAGTAAAATGTACATTGTTATTATATTCTATAAACTACTGACATGTCTTCTTAATTGCAAGCAAAAGTTTTGTATTTATTTGCTGAAAATGAGAATCGGTCAAAATAATCAAAAAGATGCAGTGCTTTCAGACCTCAAATACCTTCAAAACAAGTTCATATTCATTTAGAAATGACAACACTAGTGTTTTAACTCAGGAAGAGTTTAGGAATTAATATTTGGTGAAATAACTTCACAATGCACAATGCTTTTGTGTGACCTTATGCCACTCCTGGTGCAAAAGTTTTAGCAGTTCAACTCACTTTGATGGCGTTTTCAATGGGGTTCAGGTCTGGAAACTGGGCTGGCCATGACAGGGTCTTGATTGGGTGGTCCTTCATCCCGACATTGATTTACATAGCTTTGTGGCATGGAGCATTGTCCTGCTGGAAAAAAAACAGTCCTCAGAGTTGGGGAATATTGCCAGAGCAGAAGGAAGCAAGTGTTTTTCCAGGATAACCTTGTACGTGGTTTGATTCATGCATCATTTACTACAGCCTTGCTGAAGCATCCAGATCATTACAGATTCTCCACCAAATTTCACAGTGGGTGCAAGACACTGTGGCATGTATGCCTCTATTGGTCTCTGTTGAACCATTAAATGTCCAGGTGTTGGGTAAAGCTGAAAATAGGACTGATTCCTCTATGGACCAATCCTTATGGTCTTTTGCAAACTATAGCCGGGTTCTCCTTTGCTTCTCATTGATGAAAGGCTTTTTATAGAGTTACATGTCTTGAGCCTTGCCTCTCTGAGCCTGTTACGAACTGTTCTTGCCATGCACTTCACCCCAGCTGCCATTTGCCATTCCTTTTGTGGGTTACTTGATGTCACCCTGCAGTTGCTGACTGACATTTAAATAAAATGACGGTCATCCCGGTCAGTGGAGAGTTGATTTCGCCCCCTGCTTTTCTAATCAAGAGGAAAATAGATAGTCACAAGCCATCAAACAAAGCTGAACTGGTTTTGCACCAGGAGTGGCATAAGATCACCAAAAAACAATGTGAAAGCCTGGTGAAAAGCATGCCAAGACATATTAAAGCTGCGATTAAAAATCATTGATTATTCTCGTTTAAATACTAAATTTTTGCTTGGAATTTCGGAGATATGTGGTTTATACAGTGATGTGAAAAAGTGTTTGCCCCTTTCTCATTTCCTGTGCTTTTGCATGTTTGTCACACTTAAGTGTTTCGGAACATCAAACCAATTTAAATAGTAGTCAAAGACTACACAAGTAAA
>JAOUQT010345037.1:0-12676 GCA_025769995.1 Xyliphius kryptos | reverse complement strand
CTGCGGTTATAAACGGGTCTAGGACCCACATGTTCTCATTGTATTTAAGTCTTGATATCGAATGGTAATTAAGGTAAGCGAATAGTGGTTACCATAGCAACGAGAATGCTGCGCCGTGTGACACGTACCTCTCTATGTATCTTTTAGATAAAAGCAAGTACAAAATCAGATGAGCGTGAATTATTTTAAAAAAATTAGAAAAAGGAACAGTGTAACCTCAGTTTTCGTCTCCGATCCATTCACCACCAACTATCGGTCATATCTAAAAAATTGAGGCACCTATTTCCATTTGAATCAGGGTAAATCCAGTTTATTCATTCTAGAGACTCCAAACTCTAAAACACATTTTATAGAGAATAAATGAGTTTAAAACAGGACGGTGAAAACAGAACAAAGAAATATATACACAATTTTATACTCTTTTATAAATAATGAATATAAAAGTCAATTGTAAATAGTAAATAAATATTTAACAGAATGGCATCCACATTTCTCACCAACTTGTTTTTGATTAAATTACAATTTGTTTTTGATACTAATTACTTACTTATTGTAAACTCTGGTAATTTTGACTCAATCATGTTTTTTGCTCCCATGATGGCGCTAAAGGTACAGTGTTTACTTTCACTTCTCAAGAGAAACTTACTGGAGACAATGAGACGCATCCACATCACATGATCACAGCGATTAAATCCAAAGCAACTGGCAAAAACCGACAGGGAATTTTCGCTGAGAAAATCGATAAACACCAAATCCGCTGATATGTGGTCAACCAAAACAGAGGTTCCACTGTACATTTTTAATAAAGGAAAATAATTGATGTTTATTTGACTTTGAAAGATACTTCTCTTTAAAATGGCGAAACGCAGAACTATCAAAATCAGCTCTAGTTAAAAAATTAATCTTCACAGAAACCTGAATTGGAACAAATGAATACTTAGCATTAAACGAAACTTTTCCACCTGGCTATAGTTATGTTCATAAACCACTTAGTCTTAGTGAACATGGAGGTGGAGTGGCCACGATCAATAAAGAAAATCTAGATATAACACTGAAGAATAAGATTAAGACAAAATCCTTTGAAGCTCTATAACTCAAACATAAGCATTCATCATCATCAAATAAGAAATCCAATTTAATGCAACTTATCTGCCCGTATGCAAAGTTTATTAATGAATTTGGTGAATTTCTCTTCAATTTAGTGGTTTCCTCAGATAATGCATTAATAGTTGGTGATTTTAATGTTCACTATGAAAACACACAATCCTCATTTAAATTAGCGTTTGACTCCATCCTCAATTCCATGGGTGTCACTTAGAATGTGGTTGGTCCCACACATCGCTGTAAACATACATTAGACCTAATTTTGTCACACGGCATTAACACTAAGAACATGACTATTGTTCCACAAAGTGAGGTAATCTCCGATCATTACCTAATAACCTGTGACTTAGAAATTAACATTGATCTAATCATTAAACTATGATATAATATGAAGCGCTTGGTTATTCCCTCCACCGCTGTCATTCATACAACTTTAACCTGAATTAAACATTAAACCTGCATCAGGACCAGAAGAACTTTAGAACACAGCTGATAGCTCAATTTTAAAAGAATTAAAGATAAAAGACTCGTTCAATGGTACAACAATCAAACATGCTCTCCAAGAGCCTAAATGGAGGCAAACTAAATTAGAAGTATTCAGGATTGCATGGAAGGACAGTATGACTGTGTATAAATACGAGCTTAATGCTCGTGAGAGACAAAATGAGAAACAGAATTGATTTGTAAATTGTAGTGGAAAACAAGTATCTGGTTACCCACAAACAAGCAAGATTTCTGGCTCTTCTTTTTTAAGAAGCTCTTTTGTTCTCCATTCGTAACCTGTATTAATGGCAGGTTTGTCCTCATTATTTGTATAAAAGACATCTGTTCACAGCCTCAGTCAGACTCCAAACTCAGCCAAGACCAACGAAGGAAACTGTAGAGCTGCAACAGGCTGGGAAGAGTGACTCTACAATAGGCAAGCTGGTTGTGAATAAATGAACTGTGGGAGCAATTGTAAGAAAATGTAAGATAAATCTCTCTCAATCTGGGGCCTCATGGGCCCAAGGCCAGCTTGACTAGAGACAGGGGGAGGGAGTGAAAATGGCAGATTAGATTCAGTCCTTAAGGGGGTGCAGCTGGCAATTTTCCTGGCTTTTATCCCCATATTTGCGTGTATTAATTCCAATTAGTCCAGTCTCGTTGCCTTGGTAGTTGGGGAAATTTTAAAGGGTTGGCTCAGTTGTCCAACGTCTCCTTGGACAGCCCAATATATTTGGTGTGATGAGCAGAGCGGTTGGTATCCAAACTGTGACTTAATTGCAACATGGAAACCATCTTTGTTTGAAAGACTTGGAGGCCAGAAATTTGCACTAAATTGGCTGTGGCTGCTCACCTAAATAAACATCATATCTGCTTTTTGACCCCCTGATAACCACTTTAGCCTTCGGTGGCAAGTTGCTGATAGTGAAACCCACCTAGAAGAACCGTTGCTATGGATTCTTGGCCACCAACCCTGTTTGCATGAGAACTCCCAGGAACCCGCTGTGTATAAAGACCGTTTGTTGTCAGGCAAAGCGACCTTGGCGTCTCTTCTTTCCTCCCCAATCAACAGGCCTCCACTTTGACTCCCCAGGTTTGGAAAGACGGGTCTGTGTGAGCGCCGTACCAATGAGGCCGCTTTCTTAAAGCTGGATTTCTCCTGCATCGGTTGGATGGGGTTGGGTGCCGAGTCATCGCTCTGTATGGCTCGGACCCGTTCCACCACATCGAACTCACAAAGAGCAGATTTCACACCAGACATTAAATAACATTTTTATTTACAATGAATTAAGTTCACCAGCCACAAACTGCCCCCTATGGCTCGCGAATATTAAACAGACGCAGCTCATTTACATTTACTCTTCTCTCGTTCTGATTTTCGCCGCTTTGACATATGACCGATGCTCTCGCATTCACGTGCTTAGCTTTCATTTTATTCATTGTGATTTATATAAGCAGAGGTGTCCTGTTTTAAATATTGTGTGTCCTTAAAGTTGACTGTTTTTAGGTTGGACTTTGTTTGGAAAGTACTGGTTACATTTAATTCTAAAGAATAACCATATAAATTCTCTCTTTTTTTTGTTTCCATCCATGGAAAGCAAGTGTCCCACCTGTACCGGCAACCACGTCTTTTTATCTTTTTACGCCGACCTTGCAGCTGGGTTTACGCTGGCGAACATAAAGGAGCACCATTCAGCATCGTGAACAGGCAGAAGACGTCACTAGAGTTGGTGAAAATCCCTAAACTGTCAGCACACACTCACTCAATCAGCACACAGACCCACTTTCACACATCCACTCACTCAATCAGCACACAGACCCACTTTCACACATCCACTCACACAATCAGTACACAGACCTACTTACACAAACACACAAAATCAGTACACAGACCCACTTACACACATCCACTCACACAATCAGTACACAGACCCACTTACACACACACAAAATCAGTACAGACCCACTTACGCACACCCACAATTGAAACACAGACCCACTTACACACATCCACTCACACAATCAGCACACAGACCCACTTACACACATCCACTTATACAATTAAGCAAACAGACCTACTCACACCTCACCCAGCAGACAGTCCAGTCAGGATACTTGTGGCCTGGACCGGTGGCACCACCTAACCTCTGTGGTTCCACTGTTTCCACAGTTCTGGCATTTGAGCCACTTCGTTATTCATGATTTGGGGAATTTATGCACAATTTTTAAATAAGCTTTTATTATCGGTTCTGAATGAAGATTTTGTTTGATTTTCTGAAAGTCTCTTGACGCGCTTTATGGCGGACCATCCAGAACGTTGCATTCTCAGTCACTGCGTTAATAAACGGAAACATAATTTAGTTGTGTAAACACGTGCCGGCTCTCCGGTTAAAATGGTAATATGGTCGCGCAACAATATGTCTTAAGGCATCAGCATAGACAGAGCTACGCAATAAAATGGGTGACCCGTAGAAAAGAAAGCGAATGTTACTATGTACAGTTTGATCTCGTGCTTCTTCTCCAGTGCTCCACAGCTCTTATGCACAGAGGGTTAGAGGAAACTGGGGAAAATGGGGGGTATATGTCTGATTTAGGCTGTGAAGTCACTTTCCTGCCTGAAGTGGTAACGGACCGGAGGTCCGGGCAGGTCCTCATCCCCGTCTGCCACCGGGGCGAATGATACGGTGAGGTCCACGTACTTCCTGTCAGCTGATGGCTTGATGAGCTTCTGCATCCTGTGGGTGGAGACACTGAGCTCAGAACACAAAACACTTAGGGGGTTAAAGACGGGGTACAGGACTCACGTCAGTTTAAGTCTCTTGCTGTGGCCGGGCATTATGGGTACAAACAGCATCTTCACACCATGAACCACCATAGTAGGCTCGATGCCGTACTTCTCCTAAAATTAAAACATCAAAAACATTAAGGGTAAATCCTGCTGGTTGTTGGATTTGTAATAGCAATGATACCGAAGCGGCCATATAACCTCATAACACACAGCCACTTTCTAAGCCGAATTAAAGTTTGTTAACAAACATTCTTTAATTCTTCTCATTTTTATTCTCACATAAAAATGTTAAATGTTTCTCACCCTGCACCTTTTAATGTACAACGTTGAAATTTGTCAGTATTGTAGTACCCATAGCGACCTAGGTTGCGTGTACTTTTTGGAGCAATATGGCGGACGTTTTTTGTGCCACGTCTCTTCTTCAGTGCCTTTTTTTTTTTTTTAACCATAGGAACCCAATAAAAAATGTTTTTATCAGCCTTTCTTTTGAATTTACACCTCTTTGCTTTTAGGGTTGTTTTTTCATTTGTATTTTAGCCACATGTATCCAAACTTTTGTAGACAAACTTTGTCTACAATCAATCTGTGATTGTGTACCAAAATGTGTTTATTTCGTGTTCCCACATGGTGCTCCTTGGGGAACTAGTCTGAGGGCTGCTTTTTTTATCTCTATCTCTCCCAATGTATTCCATATTCTGATCTCTCATTCCTGTCCTGTCTTCCCCACTTGTCATATTGTATGTCCGTATAAGAGAACGGCTCATTTGACTGTAAATTGTACTGGCTACAGTTTAAATGTGACAAAGCTTCTAAAGATAAGGTTACCTTCACAGCGTTGATGAAGTCAGACAGGGTGAAGTCCATATGGCCAACAATAGACCAGCGATCCCAGATGGAGAAGGTGATGTCGTCTCTGAAGTGAGAGGAAAATAAACAACAAAATGAGTTTCTCCCTTTCCCACAGCACATCTTCCACCCACGTTCCCAATACTTTTCATTGGTCACCTGATCTGAGTGCGTTTGACCCCCGCCGTCTCGGTCAGCACCACCACCGGGATGGCCAGGTTGAAAAAACAGTTCTTGAAAGACTCAAAACCATAGCCAGCGACCACTTTAATCATCTCCAGTGCCACCTGTGGGCAAAAGCAGAGACATCAAAGGCTATCTGATACTGAACTAAATACAAAGCAAACCGACGGAGGGGAGGAGCTGAACATCTTACCAATCCAGCAACAGCAGCGGTTGCTGTGGCGATGGCAGGGATGATTTTGCCGGCTATCCGTTTGGTCTGGAGGCGATCAGCAGCATCTATGGCGTACATGCGTGCCCTCAAAGCCGAGGCCGATTCCACAAAGTCCATGTGACCATTCGAATCATCGTCTTTCTCAAAAATCAGCGACTTCATTCGCAAAGTCTCTACAAAAGAGCAAACAGAGACGAGAGGTATGTGGACACGCCTTCACATGGCCATAAAGGAGCATCAGAGCAGGTATTTCAGTAGGCGAGTCTTCATGACGACTAGATCCGATATCGAAATCTAAAAGCCAACGATTCGATTATTTTCGATACTTAAAAATACAATTTGATTCGATACGATTTAATATTTTTTTAATTAAATCTATTAAGTTTTATATAAATCAACAAGATCATTGTGGAGCTGATAATTGGCTGAGCCTTTGCTGTTCTGGCTATTCTTCGATCCATTTGAATGACAGTCTTGCGTTTTCTTCCATGTCTCTCTGGTTCTGCTCCCCTTTTTAAAGCATTGGAGATCTTTTTTACTGAACAGCCGATTATGGTCTTCACTTCTTTAGAAGTTTTACCCTCTCCAATCAACTGTTTAATCAAAGTTTGCTGTTCTACTAAACAATGTCTCAAATGAGCCATATTTCCAGGCCTGAGCCTGAGAAATGCATGTGCTGGCTTCAACCTTAAATAAAAGCCACCTGATTTACACCTGTTACCTCACATAATGATTGGCCTCACTAATGGAACTCCATTAGCTCCACTACACCGAATTTAGGGCATGCATGTCATGAATGATGAGTCTGTTGGTTTTTCTAAGAATCTAATGTATCTAATACAGTAAGATAATTTATATCAAAAACAGAACACTATTGTATAAAATTTACAGTATCAATTCCAAACAGTATCAGTCTGATTAAAGGATGAATTACCATATTCTTACTTTTCTGATCAGGTACTGTGCATAACTGTAACCCTTGGCGACGAGGAAATTAAAATATTAAATAAAAGGATGACTGTGTTTTGAGTGTGTAACGTTTTACTTTATTTTCCCACGTGTAAATTATAAGGGAAGTTGGAGGACCATAATTAGGTAGCACCACTCGCAGCACTGACGGAGGTAGTATGTGTATGTCGGAGCGGATCTTAAAAATAAGTGAACAAAAAAGCAGCACAAAAATTCATTACTTAATATGCTTGCAGATGTACCGCTGCAATTTACATAGTGATGACAGTATCACACCCTGGAGGGGCTGGTTGCTTCAGAGGGTGTGTGTGTACCTGGTACAAATCCAGAGGTAATGGCCTCATCGAGCCGTGATATGGCTTCTCGCTCCTCCTCGCTGCTTACAGTCAGCTTGGTCTGATCAGGTTTCTTAGCCGTTTCATCGGTTTCTATGCGCTGCACACACATGCACACTTCAAAATGTGATATCACAAAAGGGTTTAATATACATCATGCAGCATCATTATGTTTAATGAATCCATCTGTCTATCATTATTTATTAGCTATAAAAACATCATATTATGTGGAAATGCAGTATAAAAAGCCACTGCATCGCAGATAAGTTGTTGTCACGGTAGCAAGTGCAGCAGCGCAAGGGGTGGGGTTCGGGGGAGACACGGAGATGCAGCAACGCGAGCAACAGGCATGTCCATTGGGCCCTGAGCAGATACAGCCAGGACAGGACACCAATCTACACACACCCACACACAATGTGGGCCAAGTTTTCGGATTGTTGGAGGAAACCGGAGAAAACCGATGCGGACACGGGAAGAACATGGAAACTCCACCCAGATTGGGATTCCAACTGGGACTCCCCAGTGCTGAGAGGAAAACATTCTAACTACTAAGAAAAATAACCCTGAGCACAAATCCTGATTATTTGTACAAAATCCATCCTTGACGAGTTGTATTTCTATAATAAGTTTTCATTGGCTGAAAATATCCACTTATCAAATGTACTCTCCAATCAGAGAGCATGGATATGCCTGACCTAGAGTAGGCCTTCTATAAGGCTCTGATATTAAGAACTCAAAATCTGATTGGTTGAAGCAAAGGGTCCCTATCTATACATTTCATACTATGGGGCGCAAAATGCATTCTGAAGATGTAAGTTGAAAAAAATTTAATGATGCTAAAATGTGATTGGCTAAATGTTCTAATAAGAAAATACGCATTTGTAGGCGTAACTGAAAGAAATGCTATGAAAAGAGGCGGGCGGACAGGGCTATAACGGAGCTGTAATTATGTCATATACATCACTGAGCTCAAGGGATGTGTCCGTACCTTCTCTGCAGGTCTGTACTCCGGAACCTTCACCTCGACCAGAACACGTGAGACAGCGTCGTGAGATAGATTCTACGAATCACAAACATTAAAACGCCAATTCAGCACAATAGTCATGTAATCTCAAGATCTACATCACCCAACTTACTGTATTTCAAAAAAATATAATAAATTTTACAATTTATATTTAATTCAATACTAAAAATTTTGGGTCTGTACCTCGAACAGACCACGGAGGTTATGTGTACATGTTGTTGACAGATCCAGGTTACTGCTTACTGTTCAAGTTTTGTTTTACACCTGAACAGTTTACCAACGTATTATTCCTTAATATAAAACGGCTAGGTCCCATCCTTAAAATCTGATTGGCTGATCTGTTTGTCCAGCCATGACATCATTAATGATACAATACATCTCTGAGCGCTTCACGTTTGTGTGATATACAATACATTATTCTGAATAATGAAATACAGCAAGCCGATTCCCGATGAGCACTAAACTTGAAACCCTCTTTTAACATAATGTAACATTTGTAACATGACATTTCTGTATTTGACTGTCCTACACTTTGATGTTCCCTAATGGTCCTCACAAGGTTTCTTCAAGGAGTTTCATGGAATGGGTGTCCATAGTCGAGCAGCTGCATCCAAGCTATATATCACCAAGTGCAATGCAAAGTGTCGGATGTAGTGGTGTAAAGCACGTGGCCACTAGACTCTAGACACGTTTCTCTAAAGTGACGAATCGCTCTTTTACATCTGGCAATCTGATGGACGAGTCTGTGTTTGGCGGTTGCCAGGAAAACGCTGCTTTGTACCAAGTGTAAAATTTGGTGGAGGGAGTTGCGTTGCGCTTGGCCCCTTAGTTTCAATGAAAGGAACTCCTAATGCTTCAGCAAGACATTTGGGAGAACTCTATGCTCCCAACTTTGTGGGAACGGTTTGGAGCTGGACCCCTTCCTCTTCCAACATGACTGTGCACCAGTGCACAAAGCAAGGTCCATACAGACATGGAGGACAGAGTCTGGTGTGGATGAACTTGACTGACCTGACCTTAATCCAATAAAACATCTATGGGATCAATTAGAGCGGAGACTGGGAGCCAGGCCTTCTCGTCCATCATCAGTGTGTGACCTCACAAATGTGGTTCTGGAAGAATGCTTAAAATTTCCCATAAAAACACCCCAAAACCTCGTGGACAGCCTTCCCAGAAGAGTTAAAGCTGTTCTAGCTGCAAAGGGTGGACAGATGTCATATTGAACCCTATGGATTAAGAATGGGATGGAACTTAAGCTCATTACATTTAGCAGACGCTTTTATCAAAGGCGACTTACAAATGAGATAACAATACAAGTCAGTAGCTTAGGAAAAACCAGCTAAACTGCAGTACCATCAACCCTGCACATTAGTCAATTTTTTTTTCCGCAGGTGTCTGTGGAAGTGTGTTTCTTGTGGAAGAGGAAGAAAATGTTGAGTGCCTTATGGATGTTTTGTGAAGTTCGTTCCACCATTTAGCAGTGGTGAATAAAATGGAGTGAGAATATGCGCCTCAGTGAGTTGGAATCACCAGGAGACATTCATCACTAGAGCGCAGTCAACGAGTTGGTGTGTATTTAGTTAAAATGGACTGAAAATAAGGGCAGATCCAGCAACTTTCCTGTAGGCCAGAGTCAATACCTTGTACTAAATGTAAGCAGCTACAGGAAGCCAATGAAGCAAGTTTAGTAATGGAGTGACATGAGTTCGCTTTGGCTGGTTGAACACAAGTCGGGCTGCGGAGACCTTAACAGTAGTCGAGTCGGGGTAGGACCAAGGCTCAGTGGAGGACTCATCTTCTGTAGGACAGCCATGTACAGACTTAAGAGATCAGCTGTCAATATATCAGGACTGATTACATCGCTGAAGCGCAAATTTTAAACGATTTTGCTTTTAATAAATGCATTCATGACTCAAACCTTGTTTTTATTACAGTGTGTAAGTGTTTTATAAAAGCAATGATCCATTAGGTTGTGAATTATCGTGAATAAAATCACGGGAAAGAGGTGTACATGAGCCACACAGCAACTTTGTCCACACCCTCTAGTGTCTTATTGGGGGCAATTTAGCCAATTTAGAGCAGCCGATTCTCCTTGAATCCATGTTTTTGGACTGTGGGAGGAAACCGGAGAACCCGGAGGAAACCCACGCAGACACAGGAAGAACATGGAAACTACAACCAGATTGGGATTCGAACCAGGATTCCCCAGCACTGAGAGGAGTACATGCTAACCACTAAGCAATCTTGCAGCATGTCAGAACCAATAAGGTTACCTTCTCTGAGTAAGACACGTTGTAAATCCCAGCATACAGACGGGCTGTGCTGACCACAAAGCTAAAGTGCCTGATGGAGAGCAGAGACAAAGGGCAGTCGTTAATAAAAAAGAACGGCGCAACAACATTAAAGTTGGACAAATACAGTTTTGATGACTCACAGTGGGTCTTTGATGTCAAACTCTATAGGGGTTGGTGGGCGTTTGGGTGACTGCCAAAAAAGAGCTGGAAATAAAGATTCGTCCATCAGTCCACAAATATTCATATAAATGAACTACAATGTGATTACACTAATACTGATGCACAATAATTCCGAACATATAACTACATTTACTGACATATAACCTCCGCAAAAAAAAACTCCATAACCATCATGAAGTTGGTTAAAATTTCCAATTCTCATATAAAACATGGAAAATAAAAACATCGTCTGTATTAGGGATGAGACGATTACAGATTTTGATGGTACGATTAGTACGCAATAATTAACTTTACCAAAAAGTACCAACAAGAACAATGTGCAGTTCTTCTTAGGTGAACATAAAAAATGTTCTTAATTAAATGATAAATATAGCTGTTATACCACCACCCCTACCAAAGACTAAAGTGCACCAAAGTTGTTGGGCCTCCTCATGGACTGATGCTGAATGTTTGTGTGAAGTTGGGACAATTTTTGAGTTCTACCTTTTTTTTGTAATCAATTAACAATAATCAAAGTAGGCAAGGCCTATGGGTCCAAATTAAAAAGTTGTTTGTTTAGAGTCTGTAAGCAATAGGCAGAGTCTGGAAAAATGTTTGGATAGAAGTTAGAAACGAGTGTTGCTGCACCATTGGTGTGAATTTTGTTATTGAAGAAGATGCACACCAGCTGCACCTACCTTTCAAGTTTGCGGTCTGTAGGACTTGCGCTCTTGGCTGCCCAACGTGTTTTACCCAAGAAAAATGATAACGACAAATATAGCTGTTATACTACCCCCATAGACATACGAGCACCAAAAGTAATCGACCTCTTCAGGAACTGATGCAGAATTAATTAATTCATTCATTATCTTCCGCTTATTCCTTTATGAGGGTTGGCGAGGGGGTTCCCCATGCCCATCCAGGGAAGAACGCCTCGGGCGCTGGGCAGATACACCCAGGACAGGGCACCAATCCTTTGCTCTCACTCACACAGTCACACACACACATATACAGGGCAATTTAGAGCATTCAATTTACCTTCATGTTTTTTGAATGTGGGAGGAAACCGGAGAACCCGGAGAAAACACAGACAGACAAGGGGACAACATGCAAACTCCACCCAGATAGGGATTCGAACCGGGAATCCCCAGCATTGAGAGGCAAATGTGCTTACCTTTAAGCCACCGTGCCACCTGATGCTGAATTATGAATGAAAAATGAATTACAATTTTGACGCATGAATGAATTTGTACGTAGCAGCCTGACGGAACACAATTCTTTTTGAAAATTGTTGAAGAGCATGTGAATTTTTGGGTATTTTTTTTTTATACTAACACAGAGTTTTGACTAAAATAACAAGGACAAAAGTTGTTTTTTAAAATGATGCTAATAAGCGAAAATCAAAGTGGGCGGAGCTCATGGGTCCAAATTGAAAATTTGTTTGTTTGGTGTGTGCAAGAAATATGTGGATTCTCTAAAAAAAATTTTGGGTCAAAGTTAGAAGATGCAATGCATTTTACCAAGAAATATTATAACGATAAATAAAGCCTTTATAGCAACCCCTATAGACCTATGAGCACCAAATGTAATCGGTCTCCTCAGGGAGATATAAATGATTAATACAGATTAATCCATGAATCAAAATTCTAATTAGCAGCCCCACGAAACGGAACTGTTTTGAAAAACTGTTGAAAATGTATTTATATTGTGAGAAAACGCAGCTTTAAAATATGAATATCTTCCAAACGTGAAATATTAAAGTTAACCGACCTACAAACGTGAAACCAATCTACTAGCTCCTCATAAAACTCAGTACTCTTAAAGTAGCTCTGAGCGTCAAAAATATTGGTGACCCCAGAGTTAAAAGATAAATAGAGTCAAAAAAATTTCTTCCAAATGAATTAAAGTTAAATACCCCCGTTTTGGTGTATGTTGTACGTATCAGGCTTTCTGTTCAGACTTACTTCCATCTTTCAGCCGTGTATCCAGTGGAAATGAATGCAGCAGCTGTAAAGCCTAAACAAAAAATCTGTTAGTCAGTTACACGCAGCTGACACTGTGTTCATCATCATCACGAGGTTTATCACACAGCAGGATGGTATCTCTGATTAGTTAAATACGGTACACAAACATACAGATTGTATAAATCATTTTTTGGAATAAAGGTGTTTTTTGGTTGATTAATTAAAAGTTCAGCCTCTAGAGCAGTGGTTCTCAACCTTTCTAATGCCGTGACCCCACAATACAGTTCCTCATGTTGCGGTGACCCCAAACCAA
>JAOUQT010345036.1:0-23339 GCA_025769995.1 Xyliphius kryptos | reverse complement strand
ATGGACAAACTGCTGGATATTCTCAAAAAAATCTTCAATCCGTGTCCCTTTCTGACCTTTAGTGACACTAAGGAAATGTTTTATTTTTTCAGCAGTGTATTGAACAGGTAGCCTCTCATCCTTAGAACAAACAGACCACCCTGACTCCAAGCCTTCACTATCCGAGCCGCCGGATTTCAGTGCGTTGAAGTCTATTTTGGCCAGTTTGGTTTCGTTTCCTCGCCCCCGTTTTTTTCTTTTATTTGGGACTTTAAAACCAAGATCCTCCATCATAGAAATGTATTTTATGTCCAGAAGCTTGGGCGTAGAAGAGTTTACTGTCGCATTTTCAATATGCCCCAGTTCTACCACTTTGTGCCTTACTTCCACCCTTGGCTCCTCCATTGCTGCTGCGGGTAATGAAGATTCCACTGAAAACTGCACAGTCTTTTCAGCAGCAGTGGACACGCCTGCCTTGGCCTCTTCACCCTCTGGGGCAGGAGCTATTTCCACAGCCAGTAAGCGGGCTGTAGTAGGGAGAACGACCTCAGAGAAAGACGTTCATTTTAAAAACTTTTAAGACCTTTAAAAAATTTTTTGTAAGTGTTTAATATAGCATTTTAACCCCCCCCCCCCTTATGAAACAATATACTATATATAGCACATATATATATAGCGTTTTTAACAACAGTTAGAAAAGAAATTATATTAAAAAAATGGTTTTCCAGTTTCCTCCCACAGTCCAAAAACATGGACGTCCTAAATTGCCCCATATAATGTGTGGCTGTGTGAGTGAGTGTGCCCAAAGATAGATTGGCAACCTGTCTTTGCTGTATCTGCCCAGCGTTCGAAACTTTCTCCCTTGGATGGGCATTGGGAACCCCACCGCAGCCCTAGTAGAAGAATAAGCGCAAGATAATGGATGGATGAAAAAATAGAGCTAAATCTAGATGAACTTCAATGGGTTTTGCCAAAATATGAATATACTGAGCATTGGGTCTTATTTTAATCGTATCGGATTGAATCATGGGAAATTCTTAGGTATCTAAAATAATTAAATCGTTGGCTTGAAAAATCAATTTGACATGAAGGCTCCGATTTACACCCCTAATAGTTCACTCTTCTGACGCCTCACTTCACACTCCAGCTCAGTAGGTCGCAGTATTGAACCCGGAGCCGCTCTGCTTTGTTAGCCGCCATTATCTCTAAATAGCAGGAGGCGGGAGCAGGAAGCACGAGGTGTGAGTAGGAGGCTGGAAACGGGAGCAGGAGGCGGAAGCAGGAGAAGGAGGCAGAAGTAGGAGGCTGGAGCAGGATGCGTTTGCTGTGTGGCTCCTCCTCTCCTCACACGCCCGCGAAAACCCCTCGCGTAGCGGAATCAAACACAGCGGGGCCACACAGACTGCAGGAACGCAACTAACGATAGAACAAAAGCATTCGAATGAAAGGTAAGCGTTAGCACACACACTAGTTTGGTTTATTAAAGCAGGATGCGAATATTTAACTACGAAACTAGTTCTGTAGTTGTATTTACTTTTCCGATATTCTTCGTGTCTGTACCGTGTTGTACGTTGAAACTGGTCCAATCCGACTTCCGACTCGGAAATGTTAATAAAATGGCAAAATACAGTGTGTAAAATCACGTTTTTAAATACTTTATCTTTTCTGTGGGTACGCTGTAATCGTTTAAATAATCGAAAGAAATAACTAAAGGAAAGAAAGGTCCTTGTTGGTGCATATTCGAGGCAACCAACGGATGTGTTTTGATATCGAGCAGTCCAAAATCAGGAAACAAGATTGTTTGTTGTTTAACGTTTTAAATAGACGTTCAACTCTAAGAATTAATGTTATTGTAGAGTATTACTTTACACCCTGATGGAAAAAAATATTGAGGTACACATTAACCTTTTTAATTCATAAAAACGCGTGTTTTGTTCAGTTCCTGTGCCATAGATGTATAAAATCAAGCACCTACCACCGTGGCCAAAAGTTTTGAGACTTACAAACGTTTTGGTTTTTACAAAGTGTGCGGCTTGGGATTATTGTATCGTGGCAAAATGCATTTTTGAAGATTGTTCGCATTTGTGTTTTTTAAGAAAAAACTTTGTCAAAACTACCATGGGTGCAGGAGCAATGTTACAGTTTTTCAGTATTAATACTGTACAGATTATGTGTTCAGTCTACTATGAAATAAATAATTAACCAATTTAACAATAAACTTATTAAAATAAGTCATTAAAGTCTTGTTAAAGAACCATCTGGTCCTCAGTTATGATAGTGTTCCGTGGTTGTCATGGTAGCATAATGACATTGTAAAAGAAAACTTATAGTTCAGGTGTTTGAATATTTTGAAAAGTCAATGGTAATGTTAATGTTGTTTGAATGTTAATATAAAAGAAGATAAATTATAACGGTTTAGTCATGAATTCAAAAAATGTTCTTGCTTTACTGCTTCTTGTACTAATGGAATACTTTGTTTTTTTGTTTTCAAATTAGAATCAGAGTGCTCTTAAGATATGGCGAGGAAAAAAATTCATAACTCTATAAAATGTGAGAATTCTTTTTCTGACAAAGTGAACTTGCAGCATCACCAAAGCACTCACAAAGAAAAGCCATATTCCTGCTCACAGTGTGGAAAAAACTTTACCCAGAAAGATGGACTTAAAATACATCAGCGGATTCATACCGGAGAGAAACCATTTCAGTGCTTACAGTGTGGAAAAAGCTTTAGTCAACAGTCTAATTTGCGAACACATCAGCGCATGCATAATGGAGAAAAGCCACATGAATGTTCAGTGTGTTTAAAAAGTTTTATTTCTCGGACAACTCTCAAAATTCATCATCGCATTCATACAGAGGAGAAACCATATTCCTGCTCACATTGTGGCAAAAGCTTCAGACGACAAGATGGACTTAAGGTACACCAGCGCATTCACACGGGAGTAAAACCATTTCATTGCTTACAGTGTGGAAAAAGTTTTACCCAAGTGGCTCATTTACAAACACACCAGCACATTCATCAGGATGCAAAGCCATTTAAATGTGTGGAATGTTCAAAGAGCTTTGCTTCTCAGAGAATTCTCGAACAACACCAACGTGTCCACACAGGAGAGAAACCTTATTCCTGCTCACAATGTGAGAAAAGCTTTCACAGAAGAGAGTGTCTAGTGGAACACCAGCGAATTCACACAGGACTGAAGCCCCATCTCTGTTCACTGTGTGGGGTGGGTTTCATTAATAAAAGTAAACTTAAACGACACCTGCTCATTCACACAGGAGAGAAAAAATATCATTGCTCCGTGTGTGGGAAAAGTTTTAATGAACAAGGTAATCTTCGACGTCATCAACGCGTTCACACAGGAGAGAAACCCTATTCCTGCTCAGAGTGTGAAAAGAGTTTTTGCAGTAAAGGAACTCTGTTGAATCACCAGCGCATTCACATGGGTTTAAAACCGTATCAATGCCCAGAATGTGGAATGAGTTTTACTCAACAGGGTAATCTCCGGCAACACCAGCGCACACACACTGGAGAGAAACCATATCCCTGTTTGCAGTGTGGAAAAAGTTTCAGTCTGAAAACAACTCTGATCGAACATCAGCGGATTCATACAGGAGAAAGGCCATTTTCATGTTCACAATGTGGAAAGAGTTTTAGCGTTAAAGCAAATCTAAGAGCCCACCGGCGCATTCATTCAGGAGAGAAGACATACTCCTGTTCACAGTGTGAGAAGAGTTTTTATAATTCAAGCAACCTCAAAAAACACCTGCGCATTCACTCTGAAGAGAAACCATTCCAGTGTAATGAGTGTGGGGTGAGTTTTGCTGGGTCAAGTAGTCTTAAACGACATCAACGTACTCACACTGACGAGAAACCACATTCCCGCTCAAAGCGTGGGCAGACATTTACTGGGAAAGTTCAAGTCTGAGTACTTCAGAAAAATAATGCAGAGGAGAAGTACATTGGTTTTTCCATTGTAGAAATATTTTTACTAGTCAAACAAACTCTAAAGTGTTCTCCCATCTGTTATCAGTCCGTAATTTTGGTTTCTCAATTGACAATCATCTTAAACTTTCAGATCAGGTCATAAAAACTGCCTGTTCCTGCAGATTAATTCTGTAGAACGTTAGGAAAATCAGACCTTTCCCAACAGAACAGGCTACTGAGCTGCTAGTCCAAGCCCTCATCCTATCCCGGCTCCCAACTTCAACAATCGGACCTCTCAATTGGTTCAAAACTTCACAGCCCGACTCATGTTCAAGCAGCCAAAGTGAACTCATCTGCCCCCTCTTACCTTCAATCCATTTTTACTAAATACACGGCAACTTGTTCACTGCGCTCTAGTGATGAATGTTGTCTAGTGATTCCATCTCACCAAGGCGCCAATTCTCACGCCATTTCATTCATCACTGCTAAAGGGTGGAACAAACTTCCCAACAACATCCATATGATTTGAGTCACTCAGCATTTTCAAGAGACATCTCAAAACACACCTCTTCCACCGACACTTGCTATAATTGATTGTACTACAGTTTAGCTGGTGTTTCCTAAACTACTGACTTATGTTATCTTATTTGTAAAATCTCACTTTGATTAAAAGCACCTACTAAATGTAAATGTATTACCAATTGGTTTACATGACCGTTCAGATATAACGTGAAACCGAAAAAAACAAGCGAATAACCTGAGCACTAAAATACTCATCCTCTATACAAGTGTTTACGTTTCTTATATTGGTACTTTGTATTGGTTAAACTAATGCATAACAGCCCTTCAGCATAGTGAACAACTAGACGTTTATTTAAGTACAGAAAAATGTAAAGAAAAAAGAAGAAACCAAAACCAATTATGATCCATACATAAATGACATTACTACAAATTGAGTTAACCCCATTATTCCAGTATTTGCAGAGACTGGGTACTTTTATATTGTTGCTGACTGTGGCTTTTCTTTAATCTCAAACCTAAGATTTAAAATGTTGCATTCTTAAACGGCTTTTCAGAGCATCAAAAATGTACAGAGCGATTATCTAAGTTGTAGCCCTTCTGTCATTTGGATGCACAAAACTATGCCAGAATTTCTTAGAATGCAATCCTGTGTGCTCACAAAATAAAGGAATCAATCTAAGAATAACTGCTAAAGAATGTACACAATATTTTCACTTTGTGACACACTTCTGTCCAAAAGCGAGCTGAAGGGGATATGAGAAATGTTTTTAGAACAGAAACACTGAGGAAACACAACCATGCATGCAAAAGCAAAAACAGGACTGACTTCAAATCAGATAAAATGGGTTAGGTAAAGCAGGATTGCATACAAACAAGGAAAACGGGCCGAGCAAACAACTGATTATAATGACAAGACTAAAGGCAAACTAACAATGGTTAATGATTGAACAAAAACTGCAAAACATGACACAGACCACACGATAAGAAGAAAAAAATGTAAGTCCACTTAGTCCACTTCTTTGTGCTCCTGACTCAGTGCCTTTAACTTAAAAATGACCTTTGTCTTTCACTGGCATCAGTTGCTTTGGATAAACATTTCTGTTTGATCGAATGTGATTGAAGGTGAATTGAATGTCATTTACCTGTACACTTTTTTTTTAAACATGAATGAATGAAGTATTCCTATTGTAGATGTTTTTAAAATAAGTTGTAAACACATATTAATACAAAGAGGTTTTTAATTAGTTGCTTTTCTTTACTTCTGTATAATACATTTTTCTGGAATTAATTTCTTTCCAAAACAACAGCCAAGTTCTGGTGTTGTCAGGCTTTAAGGCTTGAGTGTTACTTAAAAGAAATAGATCAAATCTATGACCCATTATAAATCCTAAACAGACCATTTAAAGGATGGTGCTTTATTTTTTATGATAGAATGTGAGCCACAGACTAGTGACGTCACCTTTCAAAAAAAGGGCACCAAACATTGATTTATATTCAAAATTTTAATTGTATATTTCCATCCATCCATTATCTTCCGCATATTCCTCTACTGGGGTCGCGGTGGGGTTCCCCATACCCATCCAGTGGAGAACATCTCGGGCACTGGACAGCCACCATGATGCCCTAATTGTATTTTAAAGCAACAAAATTACTTGCAAAGAAATTAATAAATTAGAATATTTGTAACATTTTTAAAGAAGCCTGGGTTAGACTGATTCAGTTTTAATTATAATTTTATAATTGATTCAGTTTTGATTATTTTAAGAGTGACATGGCTGATTTATAAACACAGTTTCTTTGCATAACATTGTGAGCCTCCTTTGTTCTCTGGTTACACAGATCATCAAAACTGAAGGTTCTTTTATTATTGTTTTAAGTTTTATGCTGTTTAGTTTGTATTTATGCTCACCATTTTGTATTTTGTTTTTAACTTTTTGCCTTTTTACATATTGTAGTATTATTGGGTCAATTGGCTCTTTGTGTTACAAAATAACCATAAAGGTGAACCTTGGCTTTCCTGAATTGTGTTAAAAGCCACACTTCAGATCATGCTGATTTGTTTGGCTTGGTAAGACTGACATCATCAAAGAATGGTCAGCTCTTCAGCCAGAGGAGGCATTCAACTGAGATTTGAGACCTGCCCCTGACATTAAAGTGACAGGCAAACTGCCTCCATCAAATATGCATATTTCAGAATCTGTCTGATGGTAGAGCCATTGTTAGTCAGTGGGTTGTCACAAACAGTAAGAGTGGTCCATACAGGTCTTTTTGTGTGTACAGGTTCAAAAAAAGTTTGGTTTGATTTTGTATTTGACTACTTTTGTTTAACTTTGTTTCTTGTGTTCGTTGAAGCTGTAAAGTCAAGCCCTAACTGCATTCACATTGTGTGTAAACATCTTTTCTGTAGTTAAAGGCATGTTCTTAATGAGCTGTTAATAAATCTCTATAACCCATTATTGTTTGCAACTTCAGTTATTTTGTGTATTATTGGGTCTTTTTGGAAAAGTTCATATCTAAAACTGTCATTTATTGTGTTAAATCTTTTCCTTATCCCTTTTTTCTGGCTTTAGACGTGCACACTGCAGCACATGCACCACCATGTTCATGAGGTCAGTGCACTCTGCCACAGATAGGATCATTTCTCATTAAATGATCATTTGTTGAAGAAGAAAAAGCTGTATGGTGGCTTTTATTAAACAGTTTGTAATCCTAGTAAGTAATAAATAATATGCCAAAATGTTTCAAACCGTTGACACTTTTTTTGCATGAGAACAACTATGAATAATTTGAAATTCTGAAGCCATTTTGTTTTTGATGTCATGCTTGAATTCCTAGCTGAAAGTGTACACAACGGAAAATGCTCAGTAATTTAGATTGCAAAGCGAGTTACCGTGTGAATGCAATGTTTTTCATAAATTGTCATTTTAATTCAAGTTAAAGTTTTAATCTTATTTGGGGGTTTTCAGAATTGTGATCTAGGTTCAGTATTTATAACCTTGTAACACTGTGATTGTTTTAGAAATGCCTTCTTTATCTTAACAATTGTTAGCTGAAGTTTTAGTAGTATTTACTCATGGCGTGGTCATAAAATAAGACTGTAGAATGAGCATTGTCGCTTATTACAAGTCTGAATAGCATCAAACTTAATTAGGTAAGAATTGACAACAATTTGGTGAATGCCATTACATATACAATCCATGGATGTGTTTATTGGGTGGCACAGAAATCACATTTTAATAAATTTTGCAGCTGCATTTATCCAAAGCAACTTACCAGCATCCCATAGCTTACAAGCATCCCAGTAGTGGTATAAAATCATGCTCAAAGAAGATGAGCGACACATTGTCTGCTAAAAGTTGTAGTTTATTTTAAATCAGAACTTTCTTTTATGCTGCACTAATTACACGGCACATGTTGGTGTCACAGATTTCCATAATGAAATGCAGGTCACCAACAGTTTTTGCTTAAACTTTTTACCGATCCCGTGATTTACACAGCGGCTTAGTGGATAGCTGTGGATTTCTGGTTCGAATCCCAATCTGTATGGAGTTTCCATGTTCTCTGCGTGGCTGTTCTGCAGGTTCTCTGGTTTTCTCCCACAGTCCAAAAAGGTGGCTGTAAAGAAAACTGAATACACTAAATTGCCCCATATAGTTTGTGGCTGTGTGACGTTCTCCCCTGTATGGGGCATGGGGACACCCCATTGACCCTCATGGATGATTAAGCGGAAGATAATGAAGGAATTGCACAACCCCTAACCATTCCAGGGTGGAGTGTATGCTAAGAATAACTAAAAGGAAAAAGAACGTCATTGTTCCATCAGAGCTTTTTACTGTTTTTTAGACTGAAACCATTTAGTCTTGGCAAAGGGTTGATAATTCCAAGTTCCAAGAAGCTCCACAGCTCAGAAATAGTCTGTGATGTAGGGTTAACTGTCACTGCTTCCATTCTTACATTCAGAATTTTTTTTTTTACTTTTAACAACGCTTTAAGAGCGACGGACTATGGGGCGATTTATAGAAACCATTTCAACTGAAATTGATGTGTTTACACTGTGGCAGGAAACCCACGCGGACACAAGGAGAACAGCGAAACCCCAGCAGGATTGGGATTCAAACCGGGAAACAGTTATAGTTAAATGCTAAATAGATATTTAACAATGAGTTAAATAGCAGATTTTAGTGATCAGATGATTATAAAACAGCTGAATGCAGCAGAGACACAGAAAGTCGGTTCCCACTTGTTCTTTGTTTTATGTTTTTGTCACTTGGTTCTCTTTCTCGGCGTTTTACAACTTTGGCAGAAACACTTTCGTTGCTTTACCTCCATCTACCGGGCTGGTGGGGAAGTGCTCCACAACACACGGCACATGTTTTGTGTTTACCAACGAATGTTTTTACTAAAGTCATCAATACTTCACAAAGTTCTTTTTTTACCATGGTACTTAAACTTCTCCACGAAACTGCATTCTGTAGCAATGGAGTCACTCTGAAAGCAAAAAAAGCTGGTTATGGTGGCAGTTTTGTTCAAATGTTCTTCGTTTTTAAATAGTCACCAGCAGATTTGAAATGTGAAAACGGCTTATCTGGTTTAACGTATTAAAACAGTAATCTAGAAAGACAAAACTTCACTCATTTATTACTCTTTACTAGTACTCAATACTACTGTAATTATGAACCTGTACTTCAAAAGGTAAGTAGTTATTGTCATGTTAGGCCCTTTGCCTCTCATTCAAACCCATTATAAGGACGTGGCTTACTGTATTAAACCAGTAACCAACGAACATTAGTAAAATGAAAGGTGTACTTTTATTATGTAGTGTAGTGTGGCATAAAATGCATTATTTGAAATAAGTACAGCTCTAATAAAACTATTAGGCAGTGGGAGTATGTAGATTTATTAATAAAAGGTAGAGGTTAATTAACTTTGGGCATTTGTTATTAAGGTTTGGAGTTCCTTGGTTACTGTTTTAATACATAATGCCACATTAAGGCAATTTCTTATATTGGCTTTGAATAGGAGGAAAAAGGCTTATTGTGAAAATGATTACTTTCCTTTTGGAGTACTTACAGATTCATAATTACAGTAGTAGAAAGAACTTATGAGGAGCAATAAATAAGTAAATTTTGGTGTTCCTATGTTGCTGTTTTAATTCATTAAGCCACTTTAAGCCGTTTTCATGTTAAGAGGTTTATACTGTCCTTTTTTATGTGTATTGACCGAGTGTTTATTCCATTTTTACTGATGTCGGTTGCATCTCTTTAAGGCTTTATCAGCAGATATTAGTGTTACCAATACAGATGATTAAGTGCACCTCTGATTACATTCTTTATCTTTATTTACAGTTTTATCAGGATAAAATTTATTCCAAATTGTCCTGGACACACTCTAAAGGAATTATCCTTTGTACCGGGTGCCACTAAAAGAAGGCTAATTGTCCAGAATAACTACAGCTTCCAGACTCAACATGATCTGGTTGACTGAAAACCCTCATGGTTTTAACTCAGAAGTCTAAACTCAGTTCAAGAAGCTGTGTAGCTAGTCCTCTTATAATAATAGTAATATATTTATAATAATGAAAAAAAAAAAACAAAAACAAAAACAAAAAAATATATATATATATATATAAACAATAACAACAATAATTATAAATCAATTTAATTTAACAAAAAAAGCAAACTCACAAACAAGGAATGTAATTTCAATTTTATTGTTTGCATAATAAACAGCTAAGCCATTTTAGTATCTATGAAAAAGAGATTTGTGTTAAAATCCAGAGAAGTCCATGATGTGTGGTTCAGTAAATAATGGAAAGGTAAAAATCATTATGCCATCAAACATTTACAACGCAAAGTTATGTATCTACACCATATAATATAGTTACAGCATTACATGATCACGTGCTGCTGGGTTTTTTATATGACGTTTTTCAGCATATCGAACAACAGAGGGCGCTTAGGTACAAAAAAAGCATTTAACTCAAGGCTATACATTTTGAATTTAAAGAGAGTGCTTATCTGCATATGGAGCTCCATATTCTGAATGTTCTGATTTAATTTGAATTGTTCTTTGTGGAATTTAAGGTTAAAATTTTAATCAGACAAAAAATATGGTTTCTATAACTCATACTCAAAAATAAAAAAATCCAGGTGTTTTATTTATTCTCATTGCCACTGGTATACAATATCCATCACCTAACCGTGAATTTTGGAATGGAGTGCGTCCACCGTCCGAAGTTGTAAGAACAGTTTGGGAAAGGCTGTTAGTGTTCAGAGAAGGTTTATTGCTGGGTGATTTTGGTAAGAAGGAACCAAGTACTATGGCCAAATTGTCCAACCCCAATTGCTCATCCAGCAATGTATACAAGGCCACCCACAGTTTTGGGCACATGTGCTCACTTCACCTGTGTGTGTTTCACTGCACAGATGGGTTAAATGTGGAGGACAAAGGGATATCTCTGTACACAGCTGCATTAATCTTTCCTTCAACTGCAACCAGTCGTCCTGTCTCTACAGCTGAAAAACACCCCCATAGCATGATGCTGCCACCACCATGTTTCACTGTTTGGATTATGTTGGGCAGGTGATGAGCACTGTTTGGTTTTCTCCACGCATACCGCTTAGAATTAATGCCAAAATATTTCATCTTAATATTATTAGACCAACGAATCTTTTTTCTCATAGTCTGGGAGTCCTTCTTGCAGGCTTTCTTGCCCTGCCATAAAGCCCCGACTGATGGAGGGCTGCTGTGATGACTTTGTGGAATTTTCACCCATCTCCCTACTGCATCTCAGGAGAATAGCCACAGTGATCTTGGATTCTTCTTTTTCTCTCTCACCAAGGCTCTTCTCCCACAATTGCTCAGTGAGGCTGGACGGCCAGGTCTACGGACAGTTCTGGTCATCCCAAACTTATTTAATTTAAGGACTATGGATGCCACTGTATTCTTAGGATCCTTGAGTGCTGCAGAAATTCTTTTGTAACCCTGGCCAGATAAGTGCCTTGCCACAATTTTTTTCTGAGCCCCCCTGGGCAGTTCATTCAACCTCATGATTCTCATTTGCTCTGACGTGCACTGTGGGGTCTTTCATAAACAGGTGTGTGCCTTTTCTAATCAAGTCCAATCAGTTTAATTAAACACAGCTGGACACAAGTTAAGGAGTAGAACCATCTCAAGGAGGATCAGAAGAAATGGACAGCATGCGAATTAAACATAATTGCCATAACAGAGTCTGAATAGTTATGACCTTGTTTTCTTTTTTAATAAATTTGCAAAAATGTCTACAATTCTTTTTTTCCCTGTCAAGATGGGGTGCTGAGTGTACATGAATGAGAAATAAAATGAACTTTTAGCAAATAGCTGCAATGAAACAAAAAATGAAAAATTTGAAGGGGTCTGAATACTTTTGTCAAACATTATCTTGATTAAATGTATGACTGTGTTGCATTTTCCTTATTTTTACTGCTTCTATTTGCGTATCAGTGATGTATTCTGATTTTTTAAATAATAGAATGCTATATGACATGCCCATGGCGCCCTAACCCGGGTGTATCTGCCCAGCTCCCGAAATGTTCTCCCCTGTATGGGCATGGGGAACCCCTCCTGTAACCCTAAAAGAGGATTAAGTGGTCAGGATTATGAGAGGAGATGAGATGAGACTATATGACATAACTTTCCCTGACCGTGTAGTTTGCAATATGCGAGACTAATGGCGCGCGACTCAAGAGTCGACTCGGA
Organism: Xyliphius kryptos; assembly: GCA_025769995.1. Classification (NCBI taxonomy): domain Eukaryota; kingdom Metazoa; phylum Chordata; class Actinopteri; order Siluriformes; family Aspredinidae; genus Xyliphius; species Xyliphius kryptos. Next base: position 11,176 of record JAOUQT010345036.1, on the reverse strand, counting down.
GTCAAGTTCCATAAACAAAGCGTCAAGAGTTCCGTCTCTCCAGCCAGCCATACCGAAGCGGAGAGACAGCAGCCAGACGGAGGAGGAGGAGGAGGAGGAGGGGGATGGCGAGAGGAGAGTGAGGAAAGGGAGGAGGGGTGGATTGAAACACTGCATGTCCTTTAGCGTCTGCGAACTTGGTCAACGGTCGCCGCTCGCCACTCGTCCTTGGAAGTAACCGCAGGATTTGCTGCTGATTTAAGAGCCAGCCGCAGCTTTGAACTTTCAGTCGGAAGCGAAGTGTCGTATCTTGCGGTTAAAGGCCCCGCTTTGGAGTGGAGCCAAATTTAGCGCTTGCCCGCCGTGAGTCGGTCTGACTGGGAAAGCTTTTCTCCTCCGGCGCTTCGTTAACGAAGTGAACCTCGCTGTATTACACAGCGACATGGACTGCCAACGAAGAAAGTCAGAGCGGAAGAAGTCCTCGTAGCTCCTCCATCTCAGTAAGACAAACTTCAGTCCGCTCCGTCAGTCCGGTTCGAGGCAGTCTGCATGGCGAACCACGGCGAGTAAAGGAGGACGCGGCGCCGGGGAACTGCAGGCAGCCGGACAGCGGGCTGGCTAACAGGAATACAGCCCGCTGCGATGCTAACCAGCTCCTGCAGACAGAGCAAGAGCTTTAAACCCGAGTCTTAAGAATCAGAGCCAGACCGGATCCGAGTTGTGTGTGGAAATTATGTGCCGCCTGTTCCCTGCGGTAGGCCGGCTCTCCACTGCTGCACTAATCCATCCCCGCGCATGAGCTCGCACACCGGACTGCAGAACCGGGATAGGAATCAGAGCAGAAACGCACCTGCCCCTCGGTTATAGGGTTGGAGTGAAAACCATGAGCAGGACAGCGGCGTGGGGCCGGGGCTCCGTCCTGGCGTTGGCGCTGTGCGCAGTACTTCTCCTCAGTCCGGTACCCGGTAAGTGTTTTCATTCTAACTGCAGGTTGTTATTGAATGCTTCTTTGATTGTAGAGTTTGTAAATTGTGGTTCAGAAAAAAAACTTCGTGCCTCATAAAGTTCTTGACCATGAACCTCTATTAGAATCATTGCAACCTGATCTGTGCAGTATTGAAGTGTCAGTCATGATTGAACCGACTCCTTACCTTAATAAATTAATTAGAGCGTTGTTTGGCCTTAATTGTATGATGATGCTTATAATTATACCAAGGTAAAAAACACACATCTCATTGTTTAATTTGGGTTCTTTACTGCTAACCAGCCAGATCTTTTGTTAAAAGATCCGAAAGAATTACTGTCACATGACCCTTCCTTTTCCAACCCCACACACCTGGGAAATGGATGTTTATCAGACTTGGTGAAAATAAAGTACCTTTATATCATAACTGGAACCATCTCTTCTGCAGTGAATAATGATGTGTTTTTAAATTTAATTGCAACAAGTGTATAGATCCAAACACACAGCCATGCATTTTGGATATTTGTAAGCTTTGTCTAAACAGATTGTGTTTCAAGACCACTGTGTCCCTGTGAACAAAGCAGGTTCCATGAAGACACAGTGGTTTCATGTGGAAGAATCCACGGTCATGAACATATCCCTGACCTATAACCCAAATAGGCTGAATTAGAACAAAGATTGTGAGTCCAGCCCTCTTCTCCAATAACAGTGACTGATCTCACAAATGCTCTTGTGTATAAATGATCAAAAATCCCCACAGACGCATTCACTTGGACAAAGTCTTCTCTGAATATTGAATGCAGTTATAAATGCATACCTGTAACGCTGCATCAATTTATAAATAGGTGCCAAAAAAGCTCCTATAGGTGTGATGTAGGTTTCCTAATACTTTTGTCCAAATGATAGGTCGCCTGCTCATAGGGGCTTCATTACTTTTTATCATGCTAAAAGCAAATTTTGGATTATATAAGGCAGGTTATCAGTGGAGTTTCTTGAGGCTTGCAAAACAATAACATGAGGGAAATACAATTTACATATATGCATCTGCCATCTCTCCCCAATTCTCATATTACCCACTGGTTCTAGTTTAATTTGTATGTTAATTTGAATGGATGTTTTTCATATAAACATCATACAGGGCAGATTTAATGCTGACCTGGTTATCTGCACATTGCCACAATTCATGGCTAATCTTCATTTACAATTCACAGATGCCACCTGACTGGTCATTCTATTTCCTGTATGTTACCTGGAATTGTTGTAGTTTAATATCTATGGTAATTTAAGGGCATGTTGCAATGTTTCTGATGTTTATTTAGCCAGTAATTTGGTGATTTATATATTTTTTGTCATTTAAACAAACAAAAAAAAATACAACAGCACACCGTTGCGGTAGTTGGCGCCAAGTCATCATTGCAAGAAGGTTAAGGGTTTGATTCCCTGTCGAGGCGAACCAAGGTCATTTTTTTTGTGCAGGTTACATGTGCTCCCTGTACCTGATTTGGTTTACTCTTAGTACTCTGGTTTCCTCCTACAATCTAAAAACACACTGATTGGTACACTGAAGAAATGAATCGCCCCCAGATTGTATTGTTTGTAAACTATGATTGAGGAAAATCTTTGTGACCAACCTTATAAAAACCTTGACCATGATCAGAATCATTGTAAACTGGTCTATACAGTAATTCAGGGTCAGTCATGACCAAATTACCTTAAGAATATCATACGGGTTTATGTCCAAATCATATAATGTAGTTGTTTGGAATTATACCAAAGTAAAAGAATTACTGGGATAAAAAAACACATCGTAATGTTTCGTTTAGGTTCTTTACTGCTAACCAGCCAGATCTTTGTTGAAAGAAAGAGCACTGTCAATTGACCCTTCAGCTTCTCAACAGTGTTAAGAAAACATGTGTTTTCTTAACACTTTTAATGTGTTTGCTTTTGCTTGTGTTGGTTTCGATGGGGAAGTTTAATTTCAGTCCAGCTGATTTGAAAGCCACAGATGATTTAACATATTTAAAATCACTGACACCCCTGCACATCTTTCAGAAAATGTGCTGCTTTTCACAAACCATTGTCACATTTACTGATGGATTGGTATGTACATGCTTATTTCTGAAATGGACAAAATCATTGGCACCCGCATTCTAATATTTAATAGCAAAATCTTTCTGTAAGCATTCTATTTTTTGAACATTTGTTATTTTTCTACTTTAATACCTTGCTATTGGAACTACAGGCTATGCTCCAGGTCTCCTAGATTTAAAGGGGGCATTTTGGATGAACATAATATTTTTGGTGCCAGATTCTGTTACTTAAAATATTCACAAAGGAAAAGGAGAGAACCCTTCAATTTAAACCAAGTATTTCTTACTAATTTTAAAAGGCCACTCAGGTTGTTCAGTATGTTTCAGGAGTTCAGTGTATAAAATTATTTGACTTTTCAATGTTTTAAATTGTTTTAATGCAAACAAACAAGATTTTAAGAAACTGCCTTTGTATAATATCTCCTAAAACAATATTTTGAAGTATAATGCTAAAAGAAAACATTTAATGTAACCTTTTTTTTTGTATAATATATTAAAACATGTTTTGCACTGGCTTTATTAGATTAGTAAGATACAATAAGTGGAATTATTAATTTAGATTTTTTTTTGTGGGCACTTTGGCTTGATGGCATTTTTTTCCTACAGTGCCAGACAATTGTGGCCATAAAATTTAAGTAATAACACTGTTGCCTTCTTTCTTTTTGGTTGATGGCACATTGAGAAGCACAGCATGATAGTGCCACACTGCTGTGAGTGTTGTCTATCAGTCTGGGACCAGTGTCTGGGAGAGTGAGTAAGAAAAAGAGAGCCATTACCCTGTCTTTGACTTGTCGATTCAGCATTAAGCCGTGGCCTCTGTTTGCAGGCTGCTGAGAATGGTAGCACTTATTATTCTCTGCAGCGAAGGAGGAAGCCAACACACATTAGAGCTGCTAGTTATTCCCAGATAAGCTGTTCCAAATGCGCTGTCTGTGAATTTACAAATGATATAAAAAGGAAATAAGTCGATGAGGAAAATCAGTGTTTTTACAACCAAGATAAAAAGAAAAACATTGGAAACATTCACATTCATGCGTTGGAATATCTTGCATGTTAAACACTTAAAATGTGCACAGTATCATTACATTCCCATGATGAGTATTTAAACACTGTTTCTAACAAATTAATGTGGACTTTTAATGAAGGCTTGTGTTAGTGCTAAATATTTATGAGGTTGTGCTGTGCTCATGCAGCACATACAGACAGTGGGAACTCTCTCATCTTCTTCTGTATATTTGAGTGGACAGACAGAGAATTGCTTAGCTTTTTTGTCATAGATCAGTGAGGTTCACCTCCTACTGAGAACGTTGCCAATGCCAATGTTATTCCACCCACTGTGGCTATGGAATCAACAGGATTCAAACCAGCAATTTTTTTTTTGCAATCCTACTTGGTATTGGTATGTAGACATATAAGATGCCTTGTGAATTCCACTGTACAGTATATCTATGACACTTCTGAGAGCTTTTGGTGCTTTGGGTCCTTTTTTTGGGTGTGACTGTACAAATCTAGAAGTACACAGATTAAAATCTTGGTGGATGGATGTAAATAAATACAAATTCATGTGTTTAAAATAGGAAGGGGTTGTATTTTTGTAATCCCAGTACAGAGTATTGAAATGAACTAATTTTAATCTATAACACATTGTACAACCGTACAACTGAAATAGCGGCACAACATGGTACCATGTGCTGTTATATTTAATGACTGTTAGCATTATAAAAACAGCATTGGCCTGATGCCTCATACTGATGTTCGTATTGATGCATTCATTACGTTACATCATGTCATCATGCATCATCATAAGAGTCACATTTATGTTGATGGCTGAGATAAGAACACAGGGTTAGACTTTGGGTTTGAACCCACATCCTCTTTTTTATCCTTTTGATTGTTAGCCTAATTAATATCAGCCCTCTAAAAATGTCTGTAATTCGGGTAGACAAATGAGGACCAAAGACAGGGTTTTTAATGCACAGGAACAGGCTTTATTAACATTATTTTTAAAATACATTTAATTACAAATGTGGTCTGATCTTCTCGCCGAAAGTACTGTTCCTATTGATCCATGGAATCACTTCTTGTGACGTCACATCTTATAAAGGCTGAACATGTTCATCAGACGGGGTACGTCAGGTACGTTCATTACTTTTAATAAAAAATGGCATCACTGGTGCCTTTTTCTCACCAGTACTGCTGTGTGACAGTTAAAATGTCATTTAGAATAAATACTGTTGGAATGCATTTTCAGCGCAAATATTAAGTTGTCCTGTATCTGTGTAATAATCTTTATAAAGAAGCCTTAATTTATTTTGTAGCAGAGCAAACAACATATTGATAATGTAGTAATTCTGATGGTCTCCACAGACTTCTTATCTTACTCCATAAAATTGTTAATTCAAAATAACTGAATTATAAGCAGGCCGTCTTATTATAAAGGTCCTGATGAATTTCCCACAGATATGCAGCAAAACCTTGTGGGAAATCCTTAAAAATCAAGTCGAGACAGATGAAGCAGATGGGATGTCACTCTGTTTACATAAACATCTAAAAATGAGAACACAGTGATAACATGCATCGTTTCATAAGAACTGGAAACATGTCCATAATTCAAAATCATAATATTTACATTTTACTTTTTTGTATAGCTTTCCTTACAGCTATTTGTAGGTGGTTTTGCTCAGTTCCTTGATTGCAGATCAAATGAACCTTTAATTTGAAGAATATAAATTAGTACCAAATCAGTTAGCAGTAATGATAAACATTGCAACAGATTGACCCCATGTGGCTTCATTACAACCACACACATTAGATGGATAATAACGCAGCGCCTCCAGGGATCACGTAAAATCTCCACCTCTGATGCAGGTGCGAGCTAGTCATTTTTCCACATCGCATCATGAGCTATAGAGTTACATGAAAATTACACATGAAGGACATCCTGGCACATAATTACTACAATCTGCTGTGGGTTTTCATTCACTTTACTTTATTTTTAAAAAATATTATTCTATTATTGTTTCCTTAAAGTAAATATTTGTATATTCCTGGACACATTATGGATAAGATACATCAACTAACTGTGCAAAAGTATTCGGACACCTGCACATATTTCCATTTTGAACAGTGTAAAGTTGTTTTGAGACAATGCAATGTTATAAAATGTGCTATATAAATAAAAACAACTTAAACCTTTCAGCATGTGTGAGATCAGAGGAATTTACAGGGCAGCTATATATGTCTACTTACCAATAATAGTAAACTAAAGAACCTGGCTCACAAACCAAGTTCTGTTTAATTACAAAAGGTGTTCAGTTAAAGTCATAAAGTGGTCTATTTTGCCTACTGTACTTACACACAGATGAATTTGTCCTTCACATTTAACCCATCCATGCAGTGAAGCACATGTGCCCAGAGCGGTGAGCAGCCTTGTACACGGTGCCCGAGGGAGCAATTGGGGTTGGGTGCATTGCCCAAGGGCATCTAAGCCATAGTACCTCGTGGACCTCAAACTGTTTTCATAATGGTGGGAAGATACATGCATAGGTGCTTGAGTTTATTATCTTGACACTGAATAAAATCTGAATTAAAAAGTGTACCCGAACTGATTTGTGGAAAACATGGATGTGGCTGGACCGGTGAATTTGTGGAGTTTTTAAATGATCTATCGTCGCAGAGAAGAGAGTGTTATGAAGACAACCACTGCAAATATGTTGGAATTTACTGCAATTAATTAAAATGCATGTTGAAGCCAACAATGTTTAATTTAATTTAAAGTTACCATCAGGAACAAATAGCCACTAGGTTGTAAATATGAGTTTAGAGCGCAGTATGTATTCGATTTTGCAAAAACATGGGCTGCTGCTTCAGATCATACAGATGGAATGTCTAATTGAATATAACAGCCTAACTATGGCGCTAATTAGATTGTTGGTATAAAATAAACCCAATACCAGACAGAACAAAAAATGAGTGTCTTTGAGAATTTCTATAAAGATCCGATGTGTTTATCTGTTATAGTTATCAACTTTATACAGTATCATTCTTTGTCTGAGTGATTTAACAAAAGATTGAAGACCAGTGGGATTCCTGATTCTCTGTCTACAGTCTGATATGCTTTTCTTCTTCAGCAGTTGAGCATCTGGTCTTCATTTTGCAGTCTGTTCGTCCTTTTCTTTGAAGGCATTTGTGGAGAGCTTGGCAAGTTCTTGGCAGTCTGATACGTTAAGCAGCCTAAACAGCCTTCGTTTGGCAAAACTTGTTTAATGTGTTTTATGATCCTGTCGTTACTAATGCAAAAAAAAATATCGCCGCACTTACAACTTACACAGGCAACCTCTGGAATAAAGAAATCACATTTGCCTATTAAACAACATGTTTTATTTTCATTTACATTCACATTTAGATTTAAAGTATAAAGTGAATGATCTTTTGCAAAGCAGCTTGTGGTGACCATTTCATTATATAATTAAAGCATCTTTGGTTGGAGTAGATAATCCACCACTGCACATGTTCTTGCTGTGCGCAGATTTACAAATAACATTAAAAGGTAGTCGATATGCATCACCCACACTGGGACCAAAGTATTAAAACACCCAATTTTTGCATCCAGTTATAAAACCAATCAACTTGCCATGCATTTCAAACAACTTTTTTCTTTCATTGTGGAAACAGTTCGGGAAGATCTAATTTCTGTTCCAAACTGGCTGTGTACAAAGCAAATGCCATAAATGCATGGTTTTGAGTGAGTTTGTGTAAGAGCTTTACTGGTTTTTACAGAGCGCTATATTTAATTTCAGTATCTTTAAGTTTAAGTAGAATAGAGACAGAGCCAGTCTCATCCAACAACATGCCAGATCCCTTAGACACACTTTGAAATCAAGCCTTTTCTAACAATATTAATTGAGATTTAATATTATTTATACAACTGTAAACAAGATTCAACATTAAGTGTTAATTTTCATAAGCACATAAAAACAGCAGACAACATTTTGTAAAAACATTTTTTTTTTATCTTTTTTTTAAAAAATGTGTCCTCAGAGTAAACATTAGGCTTGATCTTTATTAAAACATTATCTGATAACTGAAGAAATGAGCCTAAAGTAACAGTAATAAAAGTAATTAGATAAGTTACATGTACCATCAAGCTCAATACGCACAGGTACAGGCAGGCGATGTAAAATCAGCCCAATTTCTCTAGTACTTGAGTTGAAATGAAAAGGTAACACTCGGATGATGTTACGTCTTTGATAGTGATTGGATTAAGCAGCTACAAGGACAACTAATTTAAAAAAGCTCTCCTACCAAAAGTAATTTACAGTAAATTTGATGAGTTTTGCCTTTTCAGTTTCAAAATAGTGATATTTTTTTCTTAAGGCGCCCGTACGCTCACTGTTAAGGGTACAAATATAGTTTTGTGCTAATTTGAAACACTTTCATACTGTTGATGTGTTTACATTAGTAAACTTTTAGAAGCAAACGAGTTAGACGCTTCCGCTTCAATCATTACAATATTAAAAAAAAACTAGTTCTGAATGTGTCCAACCTGAATAATTACTGAAGCTGGTCAACTGAAATGGATTTAGTGGTTAGCATGTTCGCCTTTCAGGACTGGGGATTCCCGCTTCGAATCCCAATCTGGGCTGCGTTTTTTCAATGTACTCCCCGTGTTCGTGTGGGTTTTCTCCATGTTCTCTGGTTTCCTCCCACAGTCCAAAAAACATGGATTCAAGGTAAATTTAATGCTTTAAATTGCAATGGGTTGGTGTCCTGTCCTGGGTGTATCTGCCCAGCCAGATGGGCATGGGGAACCCCATCGCAACCTAGTGAAGGATTAAGCTGAAGCTAATGGATGGATGGGTATGCTATGTAAAAATTTGTTTATTGATGTCAACACATTTCCAGAGTCCTAACTAATCGATCATGTTGACTTGTCACAGCAGTGAACAAGAGTAGTTCGGATTAGTGCCCGCGGTAGCCAAGCAACCCACAATTTGAATGGCTCTGGGAAATCTAATGGAGGTCAGTTATCTTCAGTTAATAGACTTGAATGTTTTTCGGGAGGTGGGAGTAAAACCCACACATACTGTGATTGGAGCCAAGGTCAATTTGTGCACAGTGCATTGACTGACCATGGTCACCACTGTGTCACTGCTTTATATTGTGGATAAGTGTCTCCAATTAAAGCAGGTACAATGGTATTTCTCATTATTCCGGCGTGTCCCGACTTACAGATTTAGTTTTAAACATTATTCTTTATTTAAATAATCTTTAAGCTTCATACTAGCCTTTGTGTTCCAGACCCAAAACTCATTTATCCTTCAGCAAGAGAGTTAAAATATAGTCACTTGTTCACCTGAGTACCCTGAGTTTTTCACAGCTTAACTTATTTTCTCTCTCTTTTTTGTTTTTTGAAAGGTAAGGCGCAGACTGTTGATTAAACCCCCACACAGTAGTCATGCATGTGTGTTTGTGTCTGTACAAGCCCAGGCAGCCTGAAGACATTTACTCACGTGTGGGCCAGGGCAGGAAGTGGGAGCTGCGCACTGGCTGCAGATCCTCAGTGCCTCGGGTTTTGCCATGTTTTATATTTGTACTCAGTTTGTGTAGAAGAATGTGCAGGATATGCCTCTTTGTCCTCGAGTTTGAGACTTGCAGTGTTCATGTTTGTGCAGTTTGAACATAATGTTATTGAGTCTGGCTGATGCATACGTGTGAAAAAGACTGATTGTAATTGCACATGGTCAGGAGAATGTAGTTACGGAGTCTGAGAGGAAATAAAGTTATGGAGCTAAAAGGTACATTAATTAGATGTGTGTGTGTGTGTGTGTGTATGTGCATGTGCAGGAAGGGTGTCTGCTGTGTACAGTTTAGTGCTGTATAGTGGCAAGATATAGACTAAACAATGTGGCTCCGTACTCTGGCGGAGGTGGAAGAGGGGGATCTGTGCCTTTGAGGGGGGAGGGTGGAGACATTCCCGTTTGCTGACGCCAACACACACACACACCCGCACACATTTTTACTGAAGACATTACCATACATTTTTATAGATTATGCCTCTATGGGCTATTATCATCTTCTAAATATGTCACAAGCAAATTAACTAAAAAATGAAAGTAAAAACAGAACAGAAACAATATTTTCATACTTAATTGTTTTCTATAATGTTAAAATAAAAACCTGTTATAGACATTGATGTGAAGTTATGCCAACATGGTGCCCACACAAGTCTGAATACATGTACATGAATTCTCAGACTAAGAAATGGGTGTTTTTGTTCTCTGCCAACTTTACCGCATTGCACTTCTCATCTTCCCTAAGCATTACCCTGTTTGCCATTATGGAATGTTGTGGAGATTTGGATCGTTTTACACTGTGACAGTAAAGAGGAGAAAAGCAGACAGCGGGTCAGTTTAATGAATTCAAATTCAAGACATTACATTTAGGACAGGAGGATGAGATCAATGTAGAAAGACTAGCTTTAAAAACATGTTGATTGTCGCCTGCTCAGAGTTGTTGCCATGTTTTTCGGACAGGGAAAAATAGCCTTACACAGCCCTCTGACATGACATTTTATTTATTTATTTTGCTTGCGTCAGAGCTTTTAAAAGGAAAGTTGAAATTTTAAAATAGGCCTCCTGTAGATCAGAGATGAAGATTAAACCATCTTTAACCCTGCAGAACAGAACTGTTGGCACAGCCATTGTGCTCACATGGTGGGAAGTGAGCTACTTTTTTTGGAAAGTTGGTGGAGAGTCAGGTGCAGTGTAGGAAGGGACTACATCAACGAGGGTGGTCTTTCTACATGGCTATTTCAAAACCTCGGCTCTGATGGTTTTTGAGCTGCTTTGTGTTCTGTCAGTTGCAGTTTCGTCTTTTTGACCGACTTCACCCAGTGGAACAACTTATTCATGTGTGTTGTTCATGTGTGCTATTTGTAGTTTTTAAAAAGAAATTATATAAGAGTTTGTGTATTTGGTTATATTTCTGGATCTTCAGGCAGTATTATAAAACCAGGTCATAACAAGTATAAACAGTAGATAGTGGAATGCTTTCAGAACAAAACATAAAAATGATCAAAATATAAATCAAAATGATTATCCCATGGAGGTCTGGATTTGGAATCCTACTCAAAATCAAAGTG
>JAOUQT010345025.1:0-12676 GCA_025769995.1 Xyliphius kryptos | reverse complement strand
GATATATATTGTATAGTGTATATTATATAGTCTATACTTATTATCTAACTCAGTATTTATATATATATATATATATATATAATGTAGATATTGTTTTTTTTATAGGTTAAAAAAAGTTCATAGGGTTAATCTGGGTTCGTGGGCCATAATTTAGTTTCCGTGACATGTTTTTGTGATGGAAATGACAATAAAACCTCCTTGAATCCTTGAATCCTTAAGCGCGTACCGAACCGCGCGGCATGGACCGAACGGTTTCTTAAGAATACAGTGTGCTGTTGCACCCCTAGTAGTCATGGTTACTATGGTAACCTGTGTAAATCCAAGGTTTTTAGTTGATGATTAATTTGGGGATTTTAAAATCAGGTCTGTTATATATTTAATGACGGATTAAGTCTGTGAAGCTGCACTGAACCTGGATGTTAAACTTCAGTGTAACAATGAAAATCATTTAAATGATAAATATTTCAATTAGTGAAGTTTGTATTGCAGCTCGAGTGGAACGGCGTGAACCATACAGGGTTTAAAACGTGCTGGTTGGTAACTGGAGAACCGATCTTTCCCTCTGACCGCATCTATGTAAAGGTTCCTGGTCAGAACAGAACCGCTGATGCTGTCCAGATGTTCCGCTAACAAACAAACGGAGAAATCCGATCCTGTGGACTGAAGCAGAGGTGGCGTTTCCGTGGCGTTCCGGAGGAGGTTCAGTAAATCCACTGATCTTGGGTTCGTCTGAGCTCATTAAGACCTTTCGTGTGGCACTTTGTGATAAATGGCTGTAAAGAGAAACAAGCTGCACTGAGGCTTATCAGCACACGCTCACTCCTGCAGCACTGATCGAACTCATTAGCATGTCACCCTGCTGGAGGTTCAGATTAGTGCATATAGGACTGCGAGGTTGGAACACACTAACATAACAGTGATTTATTCAGGCCGTAATTGGATGCCATGCATTCAGTAATGAACCATGTGCTTTGTTAATGCACTAGCTCGTTGCTATGCTAGCCACGTCATACCCTTCACAGGACCTGCTACGGCTCAGCGTCTTAACCTGCACCTGTGTCATTGTTCACATGAAGGGATAGGCTGTAGTTTACCTAAATGCCCTTCCTGTAGGTCTGCGCTAAAGCTTTATATTACTCCAGCCGCTCCGGGCCATTTGTTTGAGGAACTGATGTGATTCTGATCCGGGACCCGGGTGAGATGGTTCTGTACAGGTACCGGTTCTCTGAGTTCTGAAAGTGCTCTACACCTACACAGACCTTTTCACAACTACATCTACAACTGTACAACAAACAAAATCTGTTCATTCTACATCTTTATCTGCGTGAGATGGAGCCACTCATTCAGACCAAGTTAGTAGATTACCGATGTTTTTTTAGGACTGTTGTTTTTCTGAACAGAACCCGGTTGTTCTGATACACTGTTTTGTTTTATTTAGGTTTCAACACAACAAACGATTCGTTTGACCTCTGAGTCCGAAAACTAATGTCTACTAATCTTAGGGTTAGGATTTCTGTGTTGTTTAGGAGAACAGAACTTCAGGTCCAAAACTCATGTTCCCCATGTTCATTCTTCTGCTCATCTGCTCCAAATTGGTATCACACACAGGTCACCAGGTGGTGGGCTTTATTCAGGTAAAGATTTCATCATCTATGGGGGTCATGATACGTCAAGGTTTTAATAAAGGTTGGGAATATCTGCCCCCTTCCCCACCCCACCCCACCCCACCCCCGTTTCTCATCTTATAATGGCAGTGTTTCCTCTAAAGTGAACCTTCATGCATAACTAAAAAGACATTCATCAAAATCACTAACCCCAGGAGCTGATAATACTAATTACACAGAGCCCGTGCTGTAATACCACCATTCATTAAAATGCCATTTCTGGAATTTCAGCGACTGATGTTATGAATTATGAATGATCATGTTTTATAAAACCTGAACAGAATTCACTGAACAAGAATAAAGTCCAATGTCATCAGATATCAGCTTCATTTGCTTTTGGTTTATGAGACCGCGAATGTGCAAGAACAGGAGAACAGGAGAGTCATTAAAGCGCTCCTTCTTTATCCCAGAGCCCAGTGACCCTCCATCCCCTTATCTAACAACCCCATCACCCTGAGCTCATGCCCAAGCTGTAATTGAGGCCAATATAAGCATCAGACTTTGAGCCCATGATTTAGTTCTGAGGTTCCCCTTGCACGCTGTGGGCAGGCCATTAGCGTGTGGTATTAGGTGTCGTTTGGTACCGGACTGCAACATGGCGGCAGTAACTGCATTAGCTAGCACTGCAGGCTAACAGTAAATCAATGAGGTTAGAAGTTCAGTCTGAATGTCTTTTCTTTAATTACGATTTAGATGAAGCTCAGACCACACCGTGTCATTTATAACAAACAAATTCATTTTAGTGACTCTAGAACTCCATCCATTATCCCCGCGGTTTAGGTCACGGGGGCAGCAACCTAAGCAGAGAGGCCTAGACGTCCCTCTTCCCAGCCACCTCGGGGGAATCTGAGCCGTTCCCATGCCAGATGGGAGATGTAATCTTTCCAGCGTGTCTTGGGTCTTCCACACGGTCTGCTCCCAGTTGGACTGGCCTGAAACACGTCCCTGGGAAGATGCTCATGAGACGTCTTTACCAGAACCCCGAACCACCTCAACTGGCTCATTTCGACGCAAAGGAGTAGTGGTTCTATTTCGAAACCTTCCCGGATGACCAAGCTTCTCACCCTGTCTCTAAGGGAAAGTTCAAACACCCTGTGGAACAAACCCATTTCGGCAACTTGTATTCGCAATCTTGTTCTTTTGGTCACTTACCAAAGCTCATGACCATGGGTAAGGGTGGTAATGTAGACCAACTGGTAAATCAAGAGCTTTGCCTTGTGACCGCTGACCCCTCCACTGATCCACTTGTCAAACTCCCGCTCCATCTTACCATCACTCAGAACAAGAGCTCAAGATACTAAAACTCCTCCACTTGAAACAAGAGGTCATCCCTGACCCAGAGAGGACACTCCACCCTCTGAGAACCATGGCCTCAGATTTGGAGGTGCTAATTCTCATCCGGGGCTTCACTCTCGGCTGCAAACTGATCCATCAAGAGCTGAAGTTCACATCAACGACCACATCATTTACAAACAGTAGGTTTTCCAGGGACACGATTAGCAATGATGGAGGCAAATTTCAGCTTTGTAGGTACTCAGGAGTGCTGAGTCAGTGAGTCAGAGAGGGCTTTGGGGTTTTATTACTATGGATGATTTTTTTCGTAATATTTTTATGAATGTCTTTGGTTTGACCTTTGAACTTCTTAAACTCCCTAATTCAGATGAGACCTCATGTCTTTGTTGCGTTATTAGCGTAGCAGCTCTGTAAACACCAAGCTTGTCTCTCTGCGTCTTCGTACCACAGATCTGATCTCATCCAGAAGTACTGGGACAGGACGTCAGTTGATGAACGATATTAAACGGGACCCAACGGGACGTGAAACTCTGGGTTTGATGAACTGATTCAATTTAAGGCTTTGAGCCAAACTGAATGAGTTCCTGCATATTTAATGAGCAGACTGTCTCTGGTTCATGATAACATCACTGTAGAACGCAGAACCTCCATATTCCACATGAATAATGCTAACGGATGGTTATTAGCTTGTGTTGTTTATTAGCAGTTACACAGAACAGACCGTTTAGAAGAACAGCCATCCGTTAGCATCGTTCATTAACGAGTAGAACTGGCTCACTGATTGTTAGCATGTTAGCATTTGTGTAAACAGCTCATAAAAACCGCTGGGAGTGATTATACTGTCAGCGTTCAGCTTTCAGGAAATAAATCCTTTATCTCATCAACTAAATAATGATGGAAGTGTAGCTTTATGAATATTTAAATATGTCAGCAGCTCCACTTCTTACTGGAGGAACCAAGAAGCAAGGATGAGGAACTGTGATGCACGGGTTCCTTAAGTTAAAGTTTTAAAATTCCAAACCAAGAGAACTACAGACCATAATATCTTACAATCTGTCAGAGTCTCTTAATTAATCATGATTGTTATCAGCAAATTTAAAGCCCTTTTAAGGACCAGCGCTCCACTTGATTAATGCTAACTGCTCATTACTGCCTTAAATAATCAATCAGTCGGCGTGTCCGCAGGGACGTCCGTGAGGCAGGAGCTGGAGATGTCTGACCCTGGCTTCTGACCGTGCAGCTTTAAAAATTCATATCGGAGAGACCGACTGAGGAATGATCCACCTGATGCTGAGTTCCCATGGAATCATTTTCATTCCCATCAAATCAGTGCATTACAAACAAACACAGGAAGAGGAAGGAGGAACCGCAGGGTCCGTGTTCCTGTTCCATCGGTTCTAATGACGTACAAACACGTCCATCGCTGAAATGTCAGGATTTATCCCCCGTGTGGGTGATGATGGAGGAGGCGTGTGCTTAAGTGCTGTTGAAAAGCTGCAACGGGGCGTCTTCACCGAGCGCGGAGCGCCAAACAGGTGAAACAAAACAGCAGTCATGATGGAGTGCAGTCAGCGGTCAGGGTTTTGGCCTCCTCACACGTTAGCCTCCGACTTTGTCTTCTTTCAGGGTGTCTCAGATTTTCATCCTGCTCCATCTTCAGTTCTGTTTGAAATGCTGAGCCCCTGGAATGTCCTCCCGAGAGACCTTTCCTGTGTCAACATGGACGCTGTGAACGGCCGCTGACATTTCCTTTGTACTCTGAGGTGCAGCGTCCACAGTCCCTCTGAACAGGGACACAGCTGGACAAAATGTCTGAGGGACATCAAAAGTTACTCTGAGTAAACGTTCAGGGGAAGCGGCGGCGTTAGACTTGATCATTTTTTTTCAGAATCAAAAAATAATCGTTAGAGGACGTGGAATTAACGAGTTTAAAGATGCTTATATTTATTCATTTTTTTATTCATATTTGCACATTTACAACCAAAAAAAATCTGTTATTTTCTTTTCTTTTTGGATTCTCCGGATTGGATTCGTTTAGGTTTCTTTGTTAAAGTTCTGTTCTTGATTATAAACTGATGATTCATCTC
The DNA here is from genome assembly GCA_025769995.1 of Xyliphius kryptos. NCBI lineage: Eukaryota > Metazoa > Chordata > Actinopteri > Siluriformes > Aspredinidae > Xyliphius > Xyliphius kryptos. Next base: position 7,632 of record JAOUQT010345025.1, on the reverse strand, counting down.
AATTCAACCTGGAACAGAATTAGACTGAAGAGGTTCTAGTACTAATCATCTGCAAGGTTCCACTAGATTAGTAAAAGTGATGAACATGATGAATGGAACCACATGGACATGGATGTAAACTACATCAGGAACTACACCGTAAACCTGAACCAGATTTCTGGAACCTTCATCATCATAAACACAGATGAGTCCAATGATACAAACTGAAAAATGTCCGATTTTACTGAAAACAAATGAGGGCTGAAATGTCATAGTGCACCAGGTCCAACTGGTACCTATGGTACTACAACTGGAACCTTAGATTGAGTACCTGTACTGTACAAACTAGTTCTCATGTGCTGTAGCTCAGGGTTAATGGAGTTCATTCTGACTGTAGCATGAGACGGTGTTCTGTTGTGAGAAGGTGACCTCATGATGGCACTCTCACCCTCGGGCTCCTCCACACTGTCACCCCAATGCAACGTCCCAGAGAGAGAGAGAGAGAGAGAGAGAGGAGGAGGTAAACGAAGGTACAGGCTTTTCACACTTTACTCCTTAAGAGCTGGGACTGGAGTGAGGCTCGGGTCACGTTTACCTTTTCACTCACTCACGCACTCACTCATTCACTCACTCACTCACTCACTCACTCACTCACTCACTCACTCACTCATTCGCTCACTCACTCACACACTCACTCACTCACTCACTCATTCACTCACTCACTCACTCACTCACTCACTCATTCGCTCACTCACTCACTCACTCATTCGCTCACTCACTCACTCACACACTCACTCACTCACTCACTCATTCACTCATTCACTCACTCACTCACTCACTCACTCACTCATTCGCTCACTCACTCACTCACACACTCACTCACTCACTCACACACTCACTCACTCACTCACTCACTCACTCACACACTCACTCACTCACTCACTCACTCACTCACACTAAGCCCCTCTCTTCATGGCAGTGGGATAGTGGTGGTCCTTTTTGAGGCCATAGAATTCTTGATTAAATGAATGTTTTCTGAATCAAAAGAACAAAGAAAGAGAAGATTAAAATCATCTTGAGCTGAGATCCGAGTTCAGGTCCGAGTTCAGGTCTGTACCCAGCAGGTGGTCAACCAGTTTTTCACTCAGCTTCACGTTAAGACAGCGTTGTATGGATTGAAAGGTGCAGTGGGATCGGCCGAGCAGCAGTGAGTGTGTGTGAGGGTGTAACACTGCACTGTGTGTGAGTCGACAGCAGATACGTTCCACAAATGAGATTTTTATTAAATGAGAGCGTGATCAGGACAAAACCAAGTGAAGGAAAATGTTCTTGAATCCCACACTCCTCTGTTTTCAGATCGTTTCCTTGATGCACCCTGCACTGATGTTCTAAGCACTCAGAATTAATTCCGACTGATTATAGGAACCTGAAAGAAAGAGACATTAGAGGATTATTGATTCTGGGAGATTCGGCGCTGGCTGTTAATAATGAAGTAATGGATTGTTCACCTGAAAAAGAAAAGCTTTCCTTTCTCTGAGCCACCTACAGGTTTATTAACACAGCGCAGCTCGAGAGACTAAACCTCCGAATTCCGTCAAATTAGAATGAATGTTGTAACTGTAACAGCTGACTTTCATGTCTCATGTCAATGGTGCCTTAATGGCCTCAACCATGTTGTAAATTAGGGGGAGTGCAGTGGGGATGATGCCTGATACGGAACCTGTGAGTGGGGTGGGGGGTGGGGGTGTACCACCATGTATAGCAGATGTTTATAAAGACAAATGCTGTAATTTACGCCAGTTGTGCAGCTCTACTTAGATGGTGATCATATTTTTTAACCCAAGTAGAGAACATACCAAGGATTCACACAAAATGAGCTTGTTTTATACCATCCAACCCTGTGTTACATCAGGATTCTTTACATTCTTAACCTGGAGATCAAAGCGCCAGTGCTGTCAGGGTTCTCAGGGTCCAGTGAGGATCAGCTGATGAAACACAGAGTGACATCCAAACAAGGAAGACTGGAACCCAACCCGGCGCTCTGATCCACGGTTCCTCAGGGCAAAGCGCCAAACTGAACCAGCTGCAGAATTATTCCAGGGCATGGTGTTCACAGGTTCATGATCTCTACATTTGAAGATCAAGTTTGGTGTTTCACAGACTTCCTCCTCCATATTTGTTCTTTGTTAACTCCCTGATTCACTTTGATGATCTGCACTGAAAGCTGTCAGCCAGGTGGGGGGAGTCTGAACAGTGGCTGCCAATTCTCAAGCAGTCTTCATCATCAGTGAGGGGCGACCGATATCTGTACTTCTTTATTATTGGGGGGGGGGGGGGGCGGTTGACATGAGGAGGTCGTTCCACATTTTCTTATGTTTGGATACTTTTCTTCAGCCAGCAGAGGTGAATGTCATTTGAATGTCAGTGTGTGGGACTAAAATGTGCTCTTCCAAAGCAGATGTGCATCTAGCAGGAGATCTGACTCCTCCCCCAACCCTTCTTCCATGTACACACTAAACAGCATCTCTGCTGAGGCCCCGCCCAAATCCAACCCTTGGGTTTTTGTCGACACGTCCATCACTTCAACATCGATGTAATTTTAGAGCACATTTTAACTGAGACGTCATTGTGGCAGGGGGCGTGGCTGCACGCCGCTTCTGATACTGTGCGCAAAATACCTGAATATCACATATATTTGCACCTTCACATTTAAAGCACAGATGACATGATAATCACAGATAACCGAGACACATCTGTCCCCCGCGTCCTTCAGAGACGAGATATGAATGTAGATTGTTTTTGGACCTGAGGAGCCACCAGTGGAGGAACACAGGATATCACATCATCAATAGGAAAATAAATAATACTCAACCAGCTGCTTCATTATTAAAACTGACTCATGTACAGATTCATGACCACAGAGCGGCAGTGTGGTACCAGTACCAGAACTACAGTGGTACCAGTTCCTCCCTCATAGCTCTCATCAGTATTTAATGCCTTGTCCTGTTTTTTTTTCTAAATACAAGTTGGTGGCGCAACACATTTCCATTTAGTCGTTTAGCAGAGGCGTTTATCCAGAGCAACTAACAAGTACACCACTTTTTCATATTTGGGTTCAGAACACTGGGTCACACACAGAACCCCTGGAGCAATGAGGGTTAAGGGTCTTACTCAGAGACCCACATTGGAAACTTTAGTGGAGCTGTGATTTGAACCCACAACCTTCAGATTGTTAGCCCAACACCCTCACCACTGAGCTACCACACCCTCCAAAGCCAATGCTGTAACGTTGCTCTCAGTCATTTCAGATGAACGTCTCCTCAGACTGACTGAATGTTCAGGGTTCGTGTCTGTGGAACGGTTGTTGGTACCAGATGGGCTGCTTTCAGGAAATCTTTCCCTGCGGGTTTGATCTGCTGTGATCATTATGATCGTTAGAAACGCAGCATTCCATCAGTTTGTATCAGAACATCTAACAGCCAAACATCTGGAGACACAACTGTAGGTTCTGTAAACATCTGCTGCATCAGTCTTTATTTTAATGTTCCATAATTATCTCATTATTGTGCTGTGAATATTAAAAAGACAAAGCTAACTTTATAACATTATAACAAGTGGTACCCAACTCAGTGTTCAGGGTCCGAACCCCTGGACCAGTGAGGGACCCATGTTAAAAACTTCTGTGGGATAGTTCTAATTACCCCTCCCCCCCCACACTGACTCTCATTAGTATAAGCTGTTAATGTTTGGATGTGGTTTCCATGGATTCATAGTGAAGCATCACTGTTTACTCACCTCCATGAGTTCCTCTGTTCCTCCATGGTGTTCCAGTTTACTCTGGGACTGAAATACACACTGATTTAAATCATTACATTTTAGTTTTTGTGTAATTTGTACAAATTGTTTTGTACCGATGGGGTGTGAGACTCGACTCTGATCCCGAATCTGTAGTGTGTGTGTGTGTGTGTGTGTGTGTGTGTGTGTGTGTGTGCGTGTGCGTGTGTGAGTGCGTGTGTGCGAGTGTGTGTATATGTGTGTGTGTGTGCACACCTGTGAGGTTCTGTGACAGAATTCTACATGCAGGGTCTCGGTCGGATGTTGGTCCCGTTTGTTGTTGTGTTGTTGTTGAGTCAGTGACCTCACACCTCACTTGCGTTCATGGCGATCGGTTCAATCACTGATTCTAATAATTTAAGCCAAACTCTGACTGGGATTTCCTCAGGGTCTCTCTCTCTCTCTCTCTCTGTCAGTCACAGTGGAATCAGTAGATACATGAATGTGAGCTGTACAGATTAACGGAGGGGGAAACACACGCGTGGCTCTGCTGTACACTTCCTGCTGTGTGAGCACGCTCAATCTGACCGACCTGGTCTATACACACACACACACACACACACACACACACACACACACGCGCGCGCCTGCTCACATCGCTGTGCACTCACACACTCATTTGTCCTCACCATCTGAAGTGGAGCTCAGAGCAGAGCGGCTGTAAGCAGTGAAGGAGGAGGAGGAGGAGGAGGAGCAGGATGCCAGCAGCAGCAGCAGCAGCAGAGACCCGGCATCAGCTGCACTGAACGGGGACCGGGTTCCCCTCGTTTACTCTCTCGCTCTGTCAGGATTAACTCAACATGGAGTCTCCCACCAAAGAGATCGAAGAGTTTGAGAGCACTTCTCTGAAGTACCTGCAACCAGAGCAAATCGAGAAGATCTGGCTGCGGCTTCGGGGGCTGTGAGTACTTCCCATCCACTCTTACCCTGTGTGTGTGTGTGTGTGTGTGTGTGTGTGTGTGTGTGTGTGTGTGATATCTACTAGTTGACAGTGAGATATTCAGAGGAAGAGACTGGTTTTAGTTATAAAATCATTGGTTGATATTTTTCTGAATGAATTGGAACCCCGACTCGGTTTCATCAGGAGTTTAGAATTATAATAACAAGCTCACAGTTCACTGATTACAGTCGGTCCGCCCCTTCTGTCCTAACATCAGTTCTGCTGGAAATGCTGTCAGTCAGACCGGTCAGTCAGACCGGTCAGTTTAACAGTTGGACGGGTTCGTTAGACGGATCCGTGAATCAGAACCCTAAGAACTACAGACCGGACATGAGGTCCACAGACCGGACATGAGGACTTCTGACTGAAGCCTGAGGACTACAGACTGAGGACTTCTGATTGGACATGAGGACCACTGCAGGAACCCTGAGGACAACAGACCGGTCCAGTCCAACCAGAACTGAGTTTTCAACAAAAGCATGGTTCAGATTAAACAGAGAGACGTCGTTCGGAGAGCTGGAGAGCACAACTTCCTGGAGGACGTACAGTTCAGTGGTTTCCTTTCTGAAGCATCATCTAAACCTGACTGTAGATCTCATTTCTTATCAAAGAGAACCTGTAGAACCCTGTAGAACCACATGGCCTTGATTTAATCCAGTTCTGCAATCAAAGGTACAACATGAGGGGGACAGCCGCCGCTGACCTCAGAAAGACGTGGGATTCTGATGTTCTAATGAACTCATTAAAGCATCGTTAATGTTCTCATGGACCTCATGCTATTCTCAGGGGCGGTCCAAGAGAATGACCACTCCCTTCATTTGAATCTGTACCAGTGTACTGGACCGGATCACGGCCAGCATCCAGATTTCTGCAGTTGGCTCAGTGCTGCCACCTGGACCCGGTCCAGAATCATTTCATTAAAAGCACTCGATTCTGTCTGCTGGAACTTCACAAACATCACAGCTCAATTCCTCTGGTTCTGAAGGCGGGGGAGGAGACGGGGCAGTGTGGGTCCAGCACACTCAGCTGAAGGTGCTGTGTTCATTCGGAATCGTTTAGTCGGGTCTGTCTGAACAGAATCATTGAACCAAAGTCCTGCTGAAGAACACGGAACGAGACGCAAAGTCATCAATACCAACACGATGTGAACCTGAATATCAGGGTTCAATGTCATGGTACCAACCATGCCGTTGGTACGTTCTCCACCTGTTCACTCAGATGCAGCTGGTATAATGTGAGAATGCAAAGAACTGAATGTCTGAGGAAGAGAGCAGCCGAGAAACATGTTCTCCATCTCTCAGTACAAGCACACGTCTGAGTTCAGAGAGACGTTGTGGTTCCTCAGCGAGGCACGCGGCGTCTGCAGGCTCTGATTGGACGGAGATGTTTATCAGATCTTGTGGTCAGGATGTGATGTGACTCCAGCCTCTCTGATGTTCTGTCTCTCTCTCTCTCTGTAAACACTGTCTGAGGACAGAGAAACATTAAAGGTCAACTGTTCCCCTTAATCCAGTTCCACTGATCCAGAACCCATGATCAGGAGACGCAACATGAGAACGTCACATGATCAGCTCATTAATGTAATACCAGCAGAGACAGCTCCCTATCACAAAAACAACAGTGTAGAGTCCGGTCCGGTGCGGTGCGGGGTGTGTCTGACCTGTGGGTGTCGCCACCTCTTACAGAGCTGCTGTAATCGGCGTCCCTCTGCCTGCAGAAGATGATGAGATGTTCTCGTGGAGTTTCTGTGGAATTTTAGTCCTGTGTGCAATTCAGCAGATTAAGATAAAATAAGTTTTACACCTAAAATCAATTCTACATGGAGCTTAACCCGGGTGTGTGTGTGTTTGTGTGTGTGGTGGTGGTTGGGGGGGGGGTAATATTCATATTAATCAGGAGGTTCTGCTCACATTGGAGAACCATAGGAACCATCAAAGCTTCAGTGTGACTCAGACAGCTTTAACATTTAAACTTTTACAATGCTTAAGAAGTGTTTACACACTCACACACACACACACACACACACACACACACACACACACACACACACACACACACACACACACACACTCACACACACACACACACACACACACACACTCAGGGTCAGCAGCTGTTGGGTGAGGATGTACGTGTGCATGAATGAGCAGCTGATCGTTGGCTCTGCAGCGGAGTGTGTGCCGTTCTGTTTACAGGATCCTTATGATTGAACTGGAATTGAAGAAAGAAAGAGAGAGTGTGTGTGTGTGTGTGTGTGTGTGAGTCTGTATTCACAGCTGTATCGCCCCTCAGGCACTTTTAAATTCTCCAGTGTCCTCTGTCACCATTTTTGCTTGTGCGTCACAGTGGAAGTTGGGGTTTGGTGATTACTCCACACTGATGCTGTTTCCTGATTTTAGAGTTACTAAAGGGACAGAGGGACAGAGGGCGGGGCAGAGGGAGGGGCAGAGGGACAGATGCGGGGTCTGATGGTGGAGATGAGCGGTGATTGGTGAGCGTGTTTTCTGAGCCGTGCGTTTAGTGGACGTCCCAGCGCAGAGCTGCAGTGCCCCCGTCAGGCCGAAACACACGTTTACATTCAGCTCCATCAGAGCAGCTCGCCAGCTATCCAGTGTTTAACCCCCCCTCCCCCGACCTGCGTAACGTCACCAGTACTCCCCCTGCAGGCTCAGTGTAAATCACAGTTTAATAAACAGATCCTCATCCTCCTGTGAGCCGAATCCACCGTGACGTTTACGATGAAACAATTTCATTTAATCTTTACAAAATCATTTAAATATTTGATCCAGATGTGAACCAGGTCTCACGTGTAGGAACTTCATTCATTCATTATCTTCCGCTTATTCCTTTATAAGGGTCGCGGGGGGGGGGGGGGGGGG
>JAOUQT010345011.1:0-12676 GCA_025769995.1 Xyliphius kryptos | reverse complement strand
TTCACCTTTTTTTGTTAAGTACATAACTCCACATGTGTTCATTCATAGTTTTGATGCCTTCAGTGAGAATCTACAATACTGTACAAGCAGTTAGGATGCAAGTCTTGGTCTTCACAAGGAATATAAGGGTAAATAAATATAGAGACTCATCTTTCAATTTTTTTAAAACACGTCAAGACTTTCTGGACAAATAAGCATAGAAATCATGGCTGTATCTTCTGCTTGGATCCAAGTTCTGTTGAGTGGGATGCTTAATGTTCTCAATCAGATTTCTTGTTCTTCCTTTAGTATGTTGGCAATTGTTTTCCCAGCTCACACTGCGCAAAAGTTGAGACCTATTCTCTTTAATTCACGAGGCAGCTTAGTGGTTAGCACAATCACCTCTCAGCGCTGGGGATTCTTGGTTCGAATCCCGATCTGGGTGAAGTTTCCATGTTCTCCCCTGTGTCTGCGTCGGTTTCCTCCAGGTTTTCTGGTTTCCCCCCACAGTCCAAAAACATGGATTCGAGGTAAATTAAATGGTCTAAATTGCCCCATATAGTGTGTGGCACCCTGTCCTGGGTGTATCTGCCCAGCGCCTGAAACTTTTTACCCTGGATGGCATTGGGAAACCCCACCGCGACACTTGTATAGTATTAAGTAGAAGGTAATAAAAAAATAGTTACTTATGTCTTTGGATTTGTATAGAAGATGGAACTCCTGAAGAATACCTACTTAGACATATGGAGAACATGCAAACCTTATACAGTGTGGACCCTATTTGGAATTAAACAAAGGACCTTTTTTTACTGTCAGGCAACAACATAACCCAATAGGCCACCACATTAAATTACAGATACATAAAGGAAAGTTTATTATTCAACCAATGGGTCAGTTTTATATGAAAAAATAATCAAGAATTATTAAAAAAAATTTGGTCCTGTTAAAATATTTGTGTTTCCAGTTAGAATTAACCTTTCCAGTTAGAACAACGTAAAGTTTAAAATTCTAACGCATCATTGTGACTTCTAAACATCAGATGAATCGTCAGCTGAACGCCTGTACTGACTAGTAAGACTTTTTTCTTTTTTGTATCCCTCCTTCCTCGCCTCAGAGCAGCCCATCCTCATTCTGTCTGGGTCCATGGTGCAGCCATGTCCTCCCTATTTAACTATTACATTGGGGTTTCAGCGTTTAGTTGCCGTGACGAGTCAGTCCTCCGTGCTTCGTGCCCAGGAGAAAGGACTTTCGCTTTGGCTCAGCATCAAACCGTAACCTTTCTCCACTTGAATTGCATGGAGGAAGTTTGGTGCCTGCTGTGGCGCTGTCTCCTCGGCTCATCCCTTCACCTCTGTTGATGGAAAGTCCACATGTGTGCCCATTCTCTTTGCCAAATCACACTGCATGATACGCAGCACTGCTGGTCCTTCGCATGCACGCACATATACAGGCATAGAGTCACGCTTGCATGCACAAAGGCCAACCTTTGCAATCTCACGCATCCATTCCTGAAGATCTGTGCAGTGTGGTAGGTGTGTGGAACTCCTTCGATCTTTTATTGGCTGTGATTAGCCTTTAATCTTTTGGAATCTGGTGTTTCTAATTTAGGTCTGAGCCACATTTATATGTCATACTGAAATATCCAAAGCATCCAACCTTTGACTATTTGATCTCAGGTTTATTGTCTCATATCCCAGACAAGCTAATGTCCTCATGACATTACATTAGTTAAATGATTTCATCATCAAAGTTAATTGTACTAAATTGTTAATTACTGAATTAGACAGAAGAATCGGACTACAGGCCACAAGAAATGAGAAGTCTTGGAGACAAACGAGACCGAGATTAAATTGTACCAGAATGACGGAATGAGAGTAGCACAAAGTTAAGAGAATACTGTTCCAGGCCAAGTGAAACATTTTCGACTGGTTAAGTCAATCATTTAGTCTGAATCCCATTGAGCTGCGTTTCTCTTACGGAAAGCAAGACTGGCGTGCCTAAAAAGCTAAAAAGTGCCTAAAAAACTAAAACCTAATATGGCTTTTTGGCAAACAAGGAAACCCAAATCTCAAAAACCCAAATTAGACTGTTTTTTTGTTGTTTATTTTAAATTAAATTAGTTAAAGTCTAGTTTTACAGTGTTAAATATATTCAGCAATCAAACTTGTATGGTTTACACCTTAAACCCCACACGGAGCAGTCATATGTTTATGGTTAGTAACCAGCCTTGCAACCTGAAGGTCCTTGGTTCATTTCTAGGTCCCACCAAGTACTATGGCTGAAGTGCCCTAAAACAAGGCAGTCAACTCTGGGCATGTGTGCTCACTTCACTAATGTTTATCTGGGTTAGCTTAACTGGACAGATAAGTTAATTGTGGAGGTCCAATTGCTCCGTGGGTAAGAGCATCCTCTTCATCTTCTTTGTGTTAGCCGTCAGGAATCAAAAACACCTTCCTGATTTTAATAGAGTAATTAGTTTGTTATTAGGATGACTGTGGTCCTTTACCAATTGGACCAGCATCGCTCTCTATAAATTGTCTGGAGGTCTGGAAGCGCTAGTCAGCCAAACGTACCATCCAGATGGGTGCTGTTTCTAACCAAGTTATGATATTCCCTGTGAGAATGCTCTCAACGGTGCAGGAAAAGGAGTTCTGCAGGACCTTGAAGGGCAGTCTGAAGTCCCTTAGGTGTCGGAGGTGAAGAAGATGCTGATGAGCCTACTTTGCCAGGTTGTAGAAACAGCCTAATAAGTAGATAATTTGGTTTTTGATGAAAGAGGCATATAAATATCAAAGTATAATTTCACAAAGCAGCTTTAGAGTATTCTAAATCCCTAAAGAGCAGGCCGAAATAACAGTGGCAAGAAAAATCTTACTGTTATAGTTGGTTTTTAAGGAAGAATTTTTGTGAGGACCGAGGCTCAACGGTAAACGCATTCTCTTTGAGCAGCCAGGCAGCATCAACAGTGCAGCACACTCATATAAAGACTGTGTAATGATCAGCTATCCATTTTCAAAAATTTGAAACAGTACATCCATCAAGTAAGGACATCCTGGCAGGGCTGCAACGCCACCAGTCCAACAGAAATCCAGGTTCTGTCCAATGACCGTAGTTGCCGCAGTGCTCTGGCAGCACCATGGATAAAGAGCTGATGATACCTTGGTCTTAAATATTAAGATAACCGATTCACTGTCTAACTGCAACATCACTGTGTGCGAACTTTGGCTCACTAAACATTATAAAAACATTGCCTAATACAGTAAAACCAGATTTCTGTTGCAACGTGGGAATGGGAAGCTTTTTCGTATGAACTGATGAACCTTTTCTGTCAGTTGTCAGAATTTAAGGCTGATGGGAGTCACGGTGGGAAGTGTTTTTTTGGCTCAACCGTGAATGAGTGGGTTTATCTCTTGCACGTGCATTAGGGGCGATTCTAAGCGCATCACATTAAGGTTCCTTGATTTCCTGCCATTCTGTTTACAGAAACCAAATCATAATCTTAGAGTAGATATCTGAGTGAAACGAGCTTTCCTCTGACGGGCCTTCACATTAGGGAACAGTGTTATACTACTGTATGTGAAAAAAGTGTGTATATGGAAGCTAAAACACACACACACATTCATACATATACACACTGCTCAAAAAACTAAAGGGATCACATAAAGAACACAATGTAACGCCAAGTCAAGAACACTTGTGTGAAATCAAGCTGTCCCGTTAGTGTGCAACACTGATTGTGAATCCATTTCACTTGCCGTTGTGCAAATGGAACAGACAACAGGGAGTGCGTTTGTGGTTGGTGACCACACACCTTTTCTCTGTTCTCATCCTTTCTGCCTGATGTTTTGCTCACGTTTGCATTTGGTCAGTTCTCTCACCATAGAGGTAGCATGATTCTTTTAAGACTGATGTTGATGCCTTTACACCCAGATTGGATATTCAGCCTCTTTGCTCCCTTAAATATAAGGCCAGTTAACTCTGAGTCACACAGACAGAGTCATTGTCACATTTAAACATTATCTTGCTCCATCAGTTTTGCGATTGTATTCTTTACGTTCTTGATGCTTTTATTTTTGTCACTTCTGTTTTTTTGTTCAGCCTCACAATGTGACTGTGGCAGCTGCATGGACGATGGTACGCTGGCGGGGGAAGGTAAAGTGGAGCTAAAGAGGTGAGGAAGGATATTGGCACACATGCTGTGGGTTTTGCTAAAGAACCTACAGCAGGTGTGCTGTCCTCAGCTCCCCCTCCTTTCCCCACCCTGTGTGTTGTCGTTCACGCAGATGCCACGGAGTACTAGATGAAAACTAAAATCACTCGACACATTCTGTATTTTAATGTACAGCTAACACATCATGACCCTCTGCTGTATAATGTTCAGTTGTGCAAACTATTTACGTTAAACATTTAGGTGCTACTTTTTGTCAATCCTGGAAGTTGACAATAGTTTAAAAGACATTTTTGTAATTTATGTAAATAAATAAAAAGGGCCACAGTGTTTGCATGTGCCTTTCAGTTCTTCCTTTTGTGAAATATGCTGCCGGTTTATTTCTTTCTTTGTAACAGTGTAACAGTTGTGTTTATTCATTTTATTCAATGTTTTCTGCTTTCCGTCCAACGTCCTTTCCGTCCGACGATGCAATAATAACACTTTTTTTATCTTTTTTTTTCTCAAAAATGCATTTCAGTGCAAATGTGTTAAATTAAAGAATTTTGGAAAACAGAACTGTTCATGTGGATGATCTCGTACATGCATATTTAATATAAGGGCTATATAATAATGTCATTTAAAATCATTTTATTAAGAATTGCTTAGCATGTTCTCCTCTCAGCGCTGGGGATTCCCAGTACAGATCCCAATTTGGATGGAGTTTCCATGTCCTTCCTGTGTCCGTGTAGGCTTTTCTCTAGGTTCTCCTGTTTTCTCCCACAGTCAAAAAACATGGATTGAAGGTAAATTGACTGCTCTAAAATTGCACCGTATAGTCTGTGCGAGTCAGTGTGTGTCCGCCCAGTGATGGATTGGCACCCTGTCCTGGATGTATTTGCCCCGTGTCCGAAACATTCTGCCCTGGATGGGCATGGGAAACCCCCCGTGACCTTTGTAGAGAATTAATTGAAAGATAATGGTTGGATGGATAATTTTATGTAATGAGTGTTATAAGAATGAAAGTTAGTCTTTTGAGCATCTGTCAAGACAGCAGTCTTCCCCATGATTGTGTACCCTACAGAACTAGACTGAGGGAGCATTTAAAGGACTTTGCAGGTGTTTTGAATTTTTACTCTGATTAGAGTCTGGCACCAGGTGTCTTCTTTAGTTGTCAGTTTTAATTAACAAAATGACCAGATATACACATTTAAAATCTACCAGTCTGTGTGTAATGAATGAATATGAATATGATTTCACTTTTTTATTGGAATTACTGAAATTAAACAACTTTTTCATGATTTTCTAATTTTGTGCCTGGCACATGTATTAAACAGTAGTTTAAAACGTGTTTTTATTTTTTTTTGCTGTGGCATTATGTGAGAGGCTTGACACAAGGGCTGTGATGGCTAAAAAAAGCCATGTCTTGCATACTTCTGTGCTAAAATTCTGTTTTTCTTTTTTCTTTAAATGATGTAGACTTATTTGCCTTGATTCGTGTCTGAGAGTTAGGGTTAGAGTTTGAACCGCATCCCTGCTCCACTTTGGTGCTCATTTGCAGCCTGGTCATGCACAAAAAATAAGTGAGGAAATACCACAGGCCTAAATTTGTCAGCAGATGTCCAGGCGAGGCGCCTCTGATGCTGTCTCTTGTGCAAGAGAGGCTTGACACAAGGACTGTGATGGCAAAAAAGCAAAAAAAAAAAGCCATGTCTTGCATACGTCTGTACGTGCTGGTTCTTTAAGCACTGACTCGAGCTGCAGTTCACTCTATGTGAATCTCCCCCACTTTTTTGAATACATTTTTTGAATTTAAATACTTTTCACTTACCGGAAAATTTTATTCAAAGCAACTTAGAAGTATCTCACTTAATATTTGGGATCAGAACACAGGGTTACACACAGAATCCCTGGAGCAATTAGGGTTAGAGGTCTTGCTCAAGATGTCACAATGGTAACATCAGTGGACCTGGGATTTGAGCCCACAACCTTCAGATTGCTAGCCCAAAACCCTTTTCCCGATTGCTTGTACACTTTTTGACTACATCTTTTCCTTCCCTTCACCTCTCTATTAATGTGCATGGACACAGAGCTCTGTGAACAGCAAGCCTTTTTTGGCAATTGTATTTTGTGTCTTGCCCTTCTTGTGCATGGTGTCAATGGTCGTCTTTTAAGCAAGTACCAAGTAGTTTACCCCATGATTGTGTAGCCTACAGAAGTAGACTGAGGGAGCATTTAAAGGCCTTTTGCGGGGGTTTTGAATTATTACACTCATTTGAGTGTGGCACCAGGGGTTTTTTAATTTACTGAGATTTCAAATTCCGACTTGTCCGTTATTATCAAGTTGAAATCAAATGTGAATTTTATTTAACACACGGCATTAACCATGATCTGATGGGCTTACCCGAATCCTGACCAATCGGGTGTCGACCAATTTTTGTGGCTCACCTAGTGCGTTTTCACATTGGTCCGCAAGGTGGCGGCAGAAGTCTACATAAAGATTCTTTCTGACTACCTGTTCTTGATCTTGCTTGTAGGGAGACGCAATGTTCGATCTTGTCTTGTGCACGTTCTACTCAACATTAAGAACAAATTTCATAATCATTCAAATCGCGTGTTATTTTAAATAAATTGTTCTTAATGAGTTCTAGTTCCCTGTTTTAAAGATTTATATGATTTGATCAATTGGCTATTGCTGTATCTGGGCCGAATGACTTCAAACACAGCCGCATGCACGTTTTTGCAACAGGGCGAGTTGTGCTTGAATTATTAATACATTTTTTGCGGCGATGTTGGAGGGGGAAACACTCCTCATTCAGTTACCATAGCACCGCCCCCAGGAGTCTTGTCTGGCCTTTCCTATAATAAACAAGCAGTCTGAATGAAAGCACTAATGTGATGGTGCTTCTAACTGTGCAATGAAAAAAAAAACACCTTTATGTCGCAGTCGCACTGTTCAATAGAGTCCGTATAAAAATATGTCTGATTACAAATGTTTCGTGTGCTGTCCAATGTAACCCCTCCCATTTGTGTGGCTCGTGGTCAGATTGGCGTGTGTGTTGGTGGTGCTGGTGGTGATGGTGATGGTGCTGATGGTGGGGGTGCTGATGCTGATGGTGGGGGTGCCGCTCGGTGTTCTGTGCAGCTCAGAGGAGGCGCCGCCGCGGCATCACATGTAGCTGACCTTGGTGCTGAAAGCTGTTTTCCTGCAAATCTATAGACGCCGGGAACTCCGTGTTTTTTTATGTAATAGTGTGCGTCTTTATTTCCCCGCAACTTTTTTTCCTTTTAACGCCCTGATTTTAAAGTGACCAGATCTGAGATGCGTTGCACAGGAAGAGCGACTTTATCACTGCCAGCGGACTGAGCCGCGCCACTCTGATTCCTCTCATCACATGTAGAGGTTTATTTGCACCTCTCCAGTTGCTCAACGCCGCCGTCTGGTTTCTTTATCTCCCTGACTCCATCAGAGATCCACTGTCTGCCTGTGTCACAGGCTATGTCCCACCATCTTATCTGTGACATGACTCTTTAACACTTTAACGCATAAAGACGAAGGATTATAATTTCTGGACATGGATACCCCGAAGGAGTCCGGGTTTGTACCCAGCAAAGAGGGCTTCAAGCAACTAGCTGGGAAAACGCTGGGTCACATGTACAAGTAAGCTAAAATTCTGTTTTTCTTTAAATGATGTAGACTTATGTACCTTGATTCGTGTCTGAGAGTTAGGGTTAGAGTTCGAACCGCATCCCTGCTCCACTTTGGTGCTCATTTGCAGCCTGGTCACGCACAAAAAATACGTGAGGAAATACTACAGGCCGGAATTTGTCAGCAGATGTGATTTGTGCTTTAATTAAAGTCGTGATTTAAATCTTGTGGTTGGTGGTAAATCCCCCAGAGTGACACCTTTCTTATAGCAGATGCCTCGAAAAATTCTCATGGACCGAACCAGACGAATCCCCTCCACCGCGCTTCTGAATAAAGGTCAAGTAGTTCACCTGTCCGAGTATCACAACTGAATAGTTTCCTTCTTCACGTGTCATTAAATCTGAAATCTACTGGGACAGATGATATTCTGAATTTATTGGTTGGGATTACACTGATTAATTTATCCTTATATATACTATGTTCGTTTAAATTATGTTAATAACATTACTGTAAGAAAATCAAATTGCTATTATTTAAAATCTAATCTGACATGTTTGTCGAATTTCTAAAATGGAGCCGTTTTCAAAAACTATTAACGCGGCTGGAATTCGTTTCTGTTTGTCTTATGACTAAATTGTACACTTAAATCTGCTAAAATATAAACAGCCCGTTCTATATGTTTCTTATATTTATTTTTCAGTTTTGCAATGATTTAAATGGGACTTTTCCATCAATCGGAATCAGTTGGAACGCTGTCATTTAACATGAAAAGTCAATCACATCTGGATTCTTCATGGGTTTGTGTTTGGAGTCTGTTTCCATTAATACAGAGAATTTCAAAAAAACAAATCGTTTATTACATTTTTATTCTGAGGATTTGTGCGAATCTGAACCTCGTGTGAATGCAAATAAGGTGAAGGTGAACGAAATACTGCAATGCGGTACAGATGAGGCCTGTGGTGCTCGTCTGGAATGTCGGCTTTTCTTCCTTTTTAATTCAGAAAGAATTTAGACGACATTAAATATTTAATAATGTTCATAAAATGGGTGCAGTCAACACGGTCCAAAGTTTTCCTGAGGCAAGTCGAGAAGAAATCAAAACCCTGCCTTTTCCTATTATGACAAACAAAAATAACCTATTCGAATTCGTCCGTTAGTTAATTTATTTATAATATAATATTTAATATAATATATAATATCATTCAGCTCAACACAACTGACAGTGAATTCCATCAAAATGTTCAATTCTACTCTGTATTTATAGTTATATTTATTACGACTTTACTCCTGTGTATAGAGCTTATGTATATTTTAATTCTGTGCAGTATTCTATTCACCACTGCTAACTCTCTGTTATAAATGTCTTTGAGTCTTTTTAAATAATTTTAGTTTGGTCTTTAATATTTAGATTTAACATTTATTTGTATCCTTATATGAAAGCACCGTTTGAATTGCTATTTTATTTCGTTGTGCATTGTACAATGACATCTTATCTTGTTTTGTTTTTAGTAGGGTTTATTTTTTTTAATAAAGACCGTTTTGTTGATGCAGGGTTCTGGAGAAGAGACAGAAACCTGGAGAAAATATCGAATTAACGGAAGATGGTCGTCCTACTCAGACTGGTGAAAGAAAAGCCCCCTTATGCGACTGTACGTGTTTCGGGCTTCCACGCCGTTACATCATCGCCATCATGAGCGGCCTCGGTTTCTGCATCTCCTTCGGGATCCGGTGCAACCTGGGTGTGGCCATAGTGAGCATGGTGAACAACAGCACCATCCACCAGAACGGCAAGATCATCATCAAAGAGGTGTGGAGTTTCGAATACGTGCGACTTCTACGTCATTTACGTGTTTCCCCTCTTTTTTTACCCCCTCCGTCAGTGAACCACCACCAGCTACAGTATTGTAGAGTATTTAAATTTAGGGACCGACTGAAACCACCAATGATCCATTTGAATTAAAATGCAACCCTATTTTCGATTCTTATTTAATTTTTTAATCTTTAATATACTTAATATTTACTATATATATTTGCACACTTGATATATTTTTAATTATTCCAAATAATATTTTTACTCGTCTCTCAAGTTTGCATTTATTCATGTTCTTTTTTATTATAATTATTATTCTTGTTCCTTCGGCTTTTACTCTTTATTATTTTAAGGCATAAAGGTCCAGTTTAAATGAAAAAAATACTCAAAATTCTCATTTGCTTCTGAGACTTGATCTGGACACCAGTTTTGTGGATTATAGCTCGATGTACACGCTTCATTTTTTTCCCCGAAAGTTTACAGTTGGTCTCTTATTTTTTGATTCTTAGAAAGCCAAGTTCAACTGGGATCCAGAGACCGTGGGAATGATCCATGGCTCTTTTTTCTGGGGTTATATAGTGACTCAAATCCCAGGTGGTTACATCTCCTCCCGATTAGCAGCCAACAGGTACACCAAATACAAGCTTTAGTCCTGGTTATTTGATTCATTTGAATTTATTTGGGTGTAGTTGCTGGTCTGATTAGAAATTACATGGGTACATTCAAACCGTCCTTAGTATAGACTAAATTAAATTGTATAAAATAAAACAAACACATAAATATCACATAAATGCCGACATTAATGTGCTTGCTCGAATGACGGGAAATATGATCAAATGTTCTGAAAATTTTCAACAGCGCGATTAAATGTCATAATAAATGTAATAATTATCAATCAAGCCTTATTTTGCATTTATTTAAACAAAAAAAAAAACATTAGAACCCGGCGCCTGGTGCAGAGACTGGCCGGTAATTGTGGCAGGTCGTTGCCCTGGGCTTGGTGACTGAACACACAAGGGGGATTTGGCTTTCTCCACCTGTTAATGAGGTCCCCGAGGAGAGCCGTGCCTAATCTCCTCAATGAAGAATGGAAGGGGGCATCCAGACACTGCCAACGGGCTTCCTCGTCTTCCTAAATATTGCACAATCAATTCAAATATTTAACATCAATACAGATTTCAAATTCTGCTCTCTGTCTAAACGCTTATAGAGACCCTGCCGAGCAAGATGCACTGCACCGAACAACAGCCAGGGAGCTGGCTGACCTGCATCTCCACATTACATTAACGTCATTAATGCAAAACGGGTTCTCCTTAATGTGAACATCCGTTCTATCAATAAAGAACGTAATTAAATAAGTGATGCTGTACTGAGAGGTCAGGAAAGTTCCAACTGACCATCCAAACAAACAATGACACTGAGTTCATAAAGAGCTTATTTCAAAGTGCCAATAAATATTATAAACAACCAACGATCTACAGTCACAACTGCCATAATTACTTAAGGCTTAATAAAACATACAATTCTTAATAATTAATGATAATATGGCACATTTAATTTTAAGTGGGCTATTGAAAACCCTTATATGTAAGATTTAATGGAATTGACTATTAACCTCAGGAGAGGAACCTGCAAAACTGCTGTTAATGCTAGAAATAAAATGCAGTGTTTTTTTTTGTTGTGTATTCGTTGCTAGTTGTCTTATGGCACACGTTTATTGCGTAGGTGACGATCGATGTTTGTTTGTTTGTCAGAGTATTTGGAGCGGCCATTGTTCTCACCTCCACCCTCAACATGTTCATCCCGTCTGCCGCGCGCGTGCACTACGGCTGCGTCATATTCGTGAGGATATTGCAAGGACTGGTGGAGGTAAGGGATCCGGCATGGATCTTTGAGAATTAAACTATAAGCATTAAAGTCTTTAAGAGTGCACAGTGGTTGAGAGCCAAGTCATTGATGAGCTAAATAAATAACTAGGCTAATTTGGTTGTACAGTTAAATAAAGCATGGGTCTCCTGGAAATAAAGAGCAAACCATATTTTTTTGTGTGGATACATTGAGGCATTCAGCAGATGCTTTTATCCAAAGCTACCAACAAATGAAAGAACAACACAAGTCAGTTAAGAAGAAACCAGTATAAACAAAACCTGATCTAGCTTTTTGTTTCATATGTATTGTTTTATTTTTATGTCATACCAAGTGCTTGTGGAAGAAATGTGTTTTAAGATGTTTCCTAAAAATGCTTATTGACAGTGTTGGGAAGATTGTGCCATTGTTAAGAAATTATTGCTATGTAAAGTAAAAATTTACTTAAACACCCAATGAATAAAGGTGCACCAAGCTTTTTGATCATGATTAAAATACATACTTTTTATTTCAGGGAGTGACGTACCCAGCATGCCATGGAATCTGGAGCAAATGGGCTCCACCTCTAGAAAGAAGTCGCTTGGCCACCACTTCGTTCTGTGGTAAGTCACATGATCCAGGCAATCAAAATTTATAGTGCATAGCAACACTTTGCATTGAGTAACATGTACATGACACAAGGTGGTGCCTTAACAATTATTAACTTATGTTGAAATTTACATTAAGCAGAATCTATGAACATTGAAACTGAAGTATATTAGAATTTATTAATTATTATTTAATTTTGAAATACCATTTGGACCTCAGTACATCCAGTATAGTATAGAAACTCAAACTTAATTACCAAACATTACAATTGCATGACTTAAGTTTATATATATATTTTGGATGTTGTTGAATGTTTTTGCAGTATTGGTTGATTAATAATTGTGAATGTGTAATGTCTCCCTTATGTTAAATAATGCATCAATTTTGATTTGAAAAATGTATAGGACTCTGAATTTATGCACATATAAGCTGTACAATACAAATTAGTGTAAAATTACAGATGTTTTTCTTTGTGGGGAAATTAAGGGGAAAACAATCCTTACTTCTCAACATACAGGGGTTGGACAATGAAACTGAACCCCTGTCATTTTAGTGTGGGTGGAGGTTTCATGGCTAAATTGGAGCAGCCTGGTGGCCAATCTTCATTAATGTCACATTGCAGCAGTAAGAGCAGAGT
>JAOUQT010345002.1:0-12678 GCA_025769995.1 Xyliphius kryptos | reverse complement strand
GGGATACACGTAAGTCGCTTTGGATAAAAGCGTCTGCTAAATAACTAAATGTAAATGTAATAAACTCATCCCCAATCTCGCCCATTCTCATCACACCTAATGAGAACCACAGTCTTCATCTCTGCCATTTCCAGCTCCCTCTCCTGCCTTACAGCCCAGTCTCACCGCTCTACGTCGCAGGCCTTAATACTGCCATGTAGCCTTTCATTTTTTAACCTGGTAGATCAAAATGACTAAATATTGTAATACTTTAGAAGCCTGTTCTGTTTATGTTCACTGAGTGCAGACATCATCCTTTTCCAAGATGCAGTAAAACTAATTCAGGCTTTTACAACCTCAAGGTTAGATCATTGTAATTCACTTCTGACAAAATGCTGTAATAAATCATTACAAAAATTATTGCTTGTTCCAAATGCTTCAGCTAGAGTTTTAACTAACGACAGAGAGTTTGATCACATCAGCCCTGTGTTATCAAACCTACACTGGCTACCCGTTAAGTTTTGCATTGATTACAACATTTTATTGTCAACATACAATTCTGCATCAGGTTTCACAGTATCTGAGTGAACATATTCAATTATACAGTATAAGCCAATGCGCGAGCTTCGCTCTCAAGTTTACTTTAAGTTCCAGAATGAATAAAGTTACTTCTGCTGGAAGGGCGTTCTCCCACAAGTCTCTTAAAACTTTTGAATAGCCTTCCAGTTACGGTTTGTGATTCTGAATCACAATCAATCTTTAAAAGTTGATTAAAAACCACATCTGTTACATGTGTGTTTAATTAGTTCCCTATAGATGAAGGTGTAGAGCTCAGATTTGATGGTGTAGGGTTGTTGATTTGGGATCAGTCTGTGCTAGCGTTTCAGCTCATCATCAGTAGAGGGTGTTGCGCCGAAACAATGCTATTCCAGGGTGCCCTCTCGACTTAGTACCCTACAGTATCTGCCCCTTTTAGTATTGCTGCAGTCATTGTCTTTGACCCATCACTGCATTTTGTATTCCCATGTGGGCTGGTCCACTTTATCCTTACGGAGACTGAAGCACTGGCATCTCCTAATTCACAAATCCATCCTTGGACTGCTCCT
The DNA here is from genome assembly GCA_025769995.1 of Xyliphius kryptos. Lineage (NCBI taxonomy): Eukaryota > Metazoa > Chordata > Actinopteri > Siluriformes > Aspredinidae > Xyliphius > Xyliphius kryptos. Next base: position 11,593 of record JAOUQT010345002.1, on the reverse strand, counting down.
TCCATACCTCCAGACCCTCACAAAGTTAAAGAGCAGCAGCAGTCGCAACGTGGGTTCGACAGTGTTCGTGACACTTGGCACTTTCAGGAACCTTTTAATTGAAATTGAGTCCAAGTCTTCAGTCTGTAATTGCTTTAGCTAAACTTGTTTTGCTTATATTCTGTCCATTTATATTTTTATAATGTTACTGGGGTTGGCTTGCTGCCACTCCCCCAGGACACTCTAGCAAAGGAGATTTGTAATCTCAATGAGTTTGTCCTGGTAAAATGAAGGGCAAAAAAAAGTCTGTCTCTTTTGATTACGGGATGGACTGGTAGCGTTGCAGTCCTGCAGGAAAGACTCACTGGAATTGTTTAATATGGACTCCTGATCTATAAACAATCTGTACATGGCTGTCGTACACTTTTGATGCTGCCCCCCTGCTCAAAGAGAATTAAGTACCCCACTGAGCCTTGGTCCTTCAGTTTTTGGTGAGCTTTGGTTTGCTCTCTGCATGTTCAGGCTGATAACACTGTAAAGCTGAATAGTGACAACTCACTGTTGTAAGACACGCTGTATAAATAAATTACCTGAACTAGTAGAAATTTGTGGTGGAATCTGTACTGTGGAACTTGTTACCAATTAAATCTTTAATTCCCAGTCCTCCTCTCTCCAGTGGAAGAACGAATAGATAGGGACATTATGTGCTCTGCTTTGTCACTGCACTGCAGTCTACCAAGAGACAGTGCTGCGTGTGTGCAGAAATAACCCTCATAAGGACACCCACAGGGAGGAAGGGAGGGAGGCAACCGAGAATACCTAGAACTGAAACTCTAACTTACTTAGCATTCAATAACTCAATGAAGGTTCAGTGATTCGATACACTGCATCACGCTGTTAACATATCAGTGGATTTAGGAACTCTAAAGAGGACCTTTAGAGATCGGGCCGAGGTATAAATTACTGATCGCTCCCAATTACTCAGCACAGTTCTTCTAATTCAGTGTTGTCAGTGAAGCACTTGAGTGTTTGTTCTCTTTAATCCGACCGTTCTGCTTTAATCAATAACTTACCTACAGGTATTAGTGCATTACTGCTAAAGGGAGCTCAAGCTATTTTTTTAATCTTTTAATTTGACTTCAAATAAATCAAACCAGTCACGTGTGAAGAGAAAACCATGCATCACTAACCCCACTACCTGTGGGGCACATTTTAAACAGTATGGGGTCCAAACTATGAGCTTGGCTCTTGTTTATTTTAGGGTTTTGTTCTCAGATACACTGAAATTCTACATCCTCCAAAGCCAAAACCTTTAACTGGGCAAAACAGCTAAATTAAAATATTTAACCAACATACCACATGAGTAGATATTACTCAGGAGCGCTTGCAGATGCTAAATGTTTGGGCAGTCGTTGGCTTGTGGTTGAGGAACGAGCCTTGTGACCTGAAGGTGCCCGGTTTGGTCCCACCAAGTACTATAGCTGAAGTGCCCTTGAGCAAGACACCTAACCTCAATTGCTTACCGGGCGCCGTATACAAGGCTGCTAACCACTGTGGCACATGTGTCCACTTTACCTGGGTGTGTATGGCTGGGTTAAATGTGAAAACAAATTCCTATGTGTGCAAGTACAGTAGGCGAAATAGATCACTTTATTTTTTTAATGTAGGTCACATGTGCATCAGTTCAGGTCCATGTATCAGCCCCGCATCAATTCCATGCAGGTACCACACTCAAGTCTTTACTAAATGTAATGTAGATGTTTTTGGTACATGTGGATCATGTAAATTAGACATGTCCACATATTAAACAGTATGGTATTGGTTATTTTAGGGTCTTGTACTCAGATACACTGAATTTCCACACTCTCCAAACCCAGAACTGGGCAAAATAGGAAAAGGAAAATATTTAACCAACATGCCAAATGGGTGGATATGGCTGTCCTACACTGTCAATGCTGCCATCCTGCTCAAGGGGGATAAGTACCCCACTGAGCCTTGGTCCACCAAGGGTTTTTTCCTAAACAAACAACGGGGAGTTTTTTTTTCCTGTCACTGGCACGTCGGATTGCTCTTAAGGGGTTCAGGCTCATAATTCTGTAAAGCTGCTTTGTGACTGTTTTAAAAAGTGCTATATAAATAAATGACTTAAACATCACTTGGGTGGTGCAGTCGTGGATACTAGATGTGGTTCACACGCGCACCAGTTTAGGGCCATGCATCAGCCCCACATAAGTCACATGCAGGCCAAAGTCTTTACTAGATGTAAAGCAGATTTTGGAACATGTGGACCATGCAAGTCAGGCAATTCCAATAAAGGGCCACAGTCAGATTCCAAACAGCCTGTAACTTCAGTCTTATAAGGTGTTATTTATGGCTCGCTAGCACTGTCAGAATAAATTAATCACAAAACCTGTGACGTAATTTTACCTTTTACCACATGACACCAGTCTAATACAACCTGTAGGGCTGCTGCAATTGGTCAGCTTAGTCGACAATGAAAATATGTTCACGTCAATATTTAAAAGTCGACGCAGTGGTTTTTTTTTTACTTTTTTTATATGTATTAATGTTCCAATTTAATTCCTAAAATGTGTCGTGTGTGACGTCAGTAAGTCTCCAGTCATTGGATAGCACCAAAAAATAAAAAAAAAAACCCGGCTGCAGCAGGGCCAAAACACACATCCAAAGTATAGGGTAACTTCAATTGGTTGAAGACAAAAATATTATTTGTACCCTCTGCAAATCTTTAATGGCGTATCATTGCAGCACCGGCGCGATGCATGAGCACCTCAAACAGAAGCACGCAGCGCTCTTTAAAAGCACCCTAAGTGTTACTATTTTTGTTTTCTGATTAAAAAAGACTGACATTTACATTAAATGTTCATTAAATCAGTAGCTGTGTGATTGAATGTTTAGATTAGATCCTGAGCTTATTCTGTGTCCTTGGTGATGTTGGACATGATGTGTGTACTTTGTTTAATATGGACAATTTGAGATTGATACAGAGTTTAATAGAAATGTGGATATCTTTGCGTTACATGATTGAGTATGCACTCCTTTTTTGTTTGCTTACTATGCTGGTGAGTAAAGTTTTGCAGTTTGTTGTCAAAATAAAATGAACTTACATGAGCTTATCAGTTTTTCTTTTTGGAAGAAAATTAGTCGTTCAGACAAAGATAGAAAAATAGTCGTTAGTGGCTGCAATAACCATCGGTCTTTGTGCCTCTGGCACGCTGATCTTCAGAGGCAGCTAGGGGGCAGGAGATGAAAAAACAGATGCATCTGACACAACTGATTTATTAAGAGGTGTTGACGACAACATGAATGTGCCGGAAGAACTGCTTGTCTTAAATTATAATACAGTAAATTTATGGTATTTTATACAGTTCAATGTTATTCGGCTCGGCAGATTCTTCAGAAAAAAGAATTGTGTCTTTACTGTTGTTCACACCTGAGTCGATTATATTCAGTTACATATAAAAAACAAAGGTAATTGTGACAGCAAAAATTGTTTTATAACAGTGTATTTTTGTGGTAAAAAACAGAAAGAACTACTGGACCCCGAGCATTTCCATTTTATCAAATTTGGCCAAAAAGTTTGGACACCCCTGATGCAAGTTGTTTAAATGTGGGTCACTGAAGGTATACATCTAGAAATCAGTCCCAAAGGTGTGGCCCATATCACTGGCTCACATTGACATTGCCTGTGGGCCAAAAGTGCCATCTTTCAGCCAGATAGCACCCACATCTGTATGATATCTAAAACTGTGCTGCGCCATGACTAAACACTGTAATTATACAAGCATTTTAACGTAATTTAAAAGCCTTAAAATGAACATTCTTCTTCATTTAAACGTATATGAAGGGTGTTTAGCTGTTTCTCGCCATGCAAAGGCTTTGATATTGCATATTAAACGATCCAAATCCCCAAACTAATCCTTTAGGTGCAAACGTTTAGCCACAATAATACATACAAGCATACAACACTAAAGAGCTGCCATGTTTCTAATTGTAAAAGAACCTATTCTGTATGATCCACCTCTTCTCTCTTCTCGCTCTCCATTTGGGAGGCTTTGGGAGGCGTCGTGCAAATTCTGTCTCCACTAATACATCGGAAACTCAATGTGAGGCCGCCGATTGTTGTGAGGGATTGCGCCGGCATGTTTTTTTGTTTTCTTGAGTATGCAGTCATGTGCGAGAGCCTTTAAGCCGCTCGTCCATCCGCCTGCCTCGCTGATCTCGCACTGGGTGGAAAGAGAGAAGGGGATTTGGGCTCTCAGGCTGATCCGTCAAAGGAGAAGTCTAATCAGCTCTCTCTCATCCGGGCTGAATTAGGCCTCGGTGGGAATTCCACGCCAGCTCACCAAACGCAAACTCATCTCTCCAACAATAATCTAGCAGCCACTACACATCGCGCAAAGGAGTCCCAGATCCCCAAAGATTCAGCAGCTTCTGGCACACGTGCGTCATTTGGGGAGATGGATGTGAGGAGAATGGGGGTGCAGTTAAAGACTAAAGAAGGGTGTCCTTATCGTATTGTACATGCCTTGTGGAGACATCTTTAAATAAATTTAAAGGAAACACTATATAAATTCTGTTGTCATAATGTGTTATTAATACATATAAAAAGCGTTATAAAAATAAAATGCTTTATAACATTTGTCATAAGCCTTATTGCGTTATCCTATAAGCCATTACTGACATCACCAATTTTCCTAATTCCTGTGTACCTACAATCCTGAAATTTGGCATCGTGGTTCTCTATCTTCTAAGTACTTCACATCTTCACATGTTCGATGGCAAAATCAAAAGAACAAGACCTGTCCAGGGTCACATCGGGGTCTTCCTTACAAAGCTGAAATTTGACACTGATTTCCCATCATGTCCTTGAAAAAACCCTTTCCTGCGTTCGATTGTTCGTTGACTATTGCCATCGAACGCAACACCTCAGATGGATTGGAGTCTTGGCGAGTACCAACAAAACTGAAACTTGGCTCAGTCGTATCTTATCGTGTCCTTGGAAAACCCACTGATAAATTCCCGCAAGAAAGCAAGCGCGTGGACACCGTAGTCTCAACTCACACTATATTCATTCCATATATCTATTTCAGATTTTTAATCGCCCCAAACCTGACTATATAATAATACGAGCATTTAAAATATATAAACCTCAAAGACATCACTCATTCAAAAACACCTGCCTTTCAACTTTCACGTTGTTATCAGTTTCTCCCCTGTAGCGCAGCACAGCTATTCTGCTAGTTAAACGTATATTTTAAGCATTTGTAACTTTTCATACAGACCTGTATCATAAAGCTGTATAAGCTTTTGTTAAACTATATTTAAGTTACTTAGCAGACGCTTTTATCCAAAGTGGCTTACATGTATCCCAACTTGATGGTTGGGGTCTGAACACAGGGTTGATACAGGACCCTGGAGCAATGAGGTTTAAGGATCTTACTCAAGGACCCACATTGGTAACGTCAATGGACCTGGGATTTGAACCCCCCAACCTTCAGATTGATAGTCCAACACCCTAACCACTGAGCTACCCCCCTCCACTGAAAATGACTTAATAATTGTTTATGAAAGCTTATAAGCTCTCTTTACAGGCATTAGGCTAAGTGTTGTCGTTTATTATCTCTATTAAGGACATTACATTAATTTTAGTAGATAATGACTTAAATTATTATGAACGCTCTTTAAAAATTTGAGGTAAAATAAAACTATTTTGTCCAAGCTTTATGTAATTTTGTTATAAAACTATGACTGTGATTATGAACTTCTATGCACATTAAATAAGGTTTATGACAAATGTTTGTATATTACGAATATGCTAATAATAAATTGTCAATCACAGATTTATTTAAATTGTTACCAAAATGTGTACATTCATTATAAATGAATTAATAACAGACATAATCAAAAGCGTTCACTTTGGTATTATCTCCCTTTTCTGCTTTATCTTGAGCTGACCTTTATTTAGGATTAAAATGCAGCAGACCTTGCTCTCACACAGCTCATGCTGAATGTAATAACAGGTTTGGATATGCAGCAGGTGGATAAGCAGCCCAGATTTACACACTATATAAATACCCTTTATATTTTTAGTCATATTTACTAAATCCTCTGTACAATACGTTCTGCATAGAGCGGCTAATGATGTGATAATGCATTAAAAAAAAACATTCATTCGGAAGGAAATACAGGGTTTTACATTTGCATGTTGTGTTTAATGACCTTGTTGCCAAAAAATAAATAAATAAAATAAAAAAATATAAAAAGGCCCATAAATCTGCTTCAACTTTTCAGTTTTCCTCAGGCATTGCTTATTATTAGAACGTACATTATGCATGAGTCTGTATTGAATGTCTTATTGCTTTTATAAAATGGTTACCAACACACTATGATAAAAAAAACGGTTCAATTCATAAATGCGTTAATTACTAATAAACTCGTCTTCCGCAACATAATTCCGTCTGTTTTTTAAAATGAACCCTGACGTATGTTAAAGATTTCCAGTTTCTTGAACAATCAAATACTACCATCTAGTGGCCAAATTGCAAAATGCAAAAAAACAAAAAAAAAAAAAACAATGTATGGTATATCATGGATTTATACGAATGTGAAGCACTCAGAGGTGTGGGTTATTGTGAATAATGTCTGGACTCGACAAGTGGCTCAGCCAATCAGATTTAAGGACCGGAACTACTCGTTAGATAAAAAAGCAATAAGGTGTATTATTGTGAATAAATTACGGGCAACAGGTGTAACAACTTGTACCTGATTGATTTCATAATTGCCATTGCGAAAGCTCACGCCTGCTTCTTTATTCCAGGATGCACATAATTGGCAACAGTTGTTGTGATTGACAGGAGTGTGTGCCACACCTCTTTTACTGAGATTACAATCAATAAGCAATCCTTAGCTGTGGAATTTTTTTCAGAATCCAAACCTGATCTGTGGACCCTTTTCTGTGGCACCACTCAAGCTTTTGGAAAAGCCCGTTGTTTGAGTCTGTATTTGCTGAAACTTTTAAGTCCAGTCTTTGCTGCCTGACTTGTTAAAAGTTTCTCAGGTAAAAAGACTACATGACAGAACAGAGGGGCTCGCTCAGGGTGGCGACAGCGCCGGCTGTAAATGGAGAACAGTGTTTCTTCTGTGTCTGTCTCTTTGAGAAGGTGAGAAGTTGAGCACTATAAATAAGAGACTCTCCAGTGTGGGGCCAATGAACCAGGCACTAATGATCAGCTTTTTCCCAACCAAGACTTCACTCTCCACTTTACTCAGGAGACCAGATGGCTTGTACAGGAGTCTGAGAAGGGGGAGAGAAAGAAGCGCAAAAAAAAAAAAGTCAAGGAGGCCCCCTTCTGGTGATGCGTTGGCAGCCAGCATCAGGTGAGGAAACCTAACAAAATGAGCTGAACTCCTTTTGACATTGAGCCTTCAAATATAGAGCACATTCTAGATGCATACTTTTTTTTTGAATCATTGTGGATTATTATTTTTACATAGATAGATCTGTTTTACGTAATGGAACTAGGATGAGATGCAATTATTATTAATCTTTGTAGTCCCTCTCCTTATATCTGATTGGCTGAACTCCAGCCATGAAATTACTAAAACCACCACACAACTCTGAGCATTTCCCATTCGTATCAATGTATGATACACTTTATTTTTTTAATTTAGTTTTTTGATAAGCTGCATTCACCAATTCATCCACTAGATGGCAGTATTTAATTGTCAGGAAAAAAAACGGAAATCTGTTACTTAGCAATCAGCGTTCACTTTAAAAAACAGACTGGATTATGCTGCAGAATACCAATTAATGTATTTATGAACCAAACCTTGATTTTTTATTATAGTGTTTTATAAAAGCAATAAAACACTTGAGGTTGTGTATTATTGTGAATAAATCCCAGGAAAGAGAAGTAACTGTACTCCACATTGCATCATCCCTAATAAACTCTTTCCTGTGAATCATGTACAATAATGCCGCCCTCTATTGAATAATTGCTTTATCTGAAAAGAGCGGCCCCTTTCAGAACTCTATTTTTTTGGCTTTGATCTTATGGAAAAATGACTTCCTGCCATACCACGACCTGCAACTTTATATCCTATTCTACATTTCTATTAGCTTTTATGGATTGTCTTTTTCGTGTTCACTACTGGACGGGACTTGAAGTGCGTTGAGGAAGCTGATCACAGCTTTGAACAGCATTTCCGTCACTCCATGCCCCCCATAACGCTAGTATCTTGAGATGGTAAACACAAAGCACCCCAGTCATTGTTGTAATACAGACATTTTGACTGTCAAATTAAAGCCTGTGGGAACAGGAATTGGCAACGAAAACAAATTACAGACAGAAAAAAAGAGACAGCATGAGGATGTGCACGTACAAGGCAAGGGGCAGCGGCCGAGGAAAAAACTAATTCCCTTTTTTTTCATTACAATAATCAGTGGATAAGAAGACGGGGAAACAGTTTGCATGAAGAGCACCAAAAACAGGGATCAGCCATCAAGTCATTGTTTTAAAGCGGAAACAACATTGAGATGTGAAGCAACCTGATTTAAAAAAAAAAAAAAAAAAAAAAAAAAACCCTCACAGGAAGGAAAAGCAGTGGAGACAAATTTAAACAAAGAGGAATCTAATAAGTCACGAAAATCCTGCAGCGCAAGTGTCAGAGGGAACTTCTTCCAGTCAATAAGTTGTTTTTTTTTACTGAATAACCCCAGAAAGTATTAAGGGTAATAGCCTGTCATTTTGTAATTTTTGTAAGAGGGGTTGTTTGGGGCAATGGACGGCTAAGAGTGACATCTTAATGTTGGTTTGACGTATGTGTCATGACACACTGTCAACACGCTCGCCATCTACTCGCACGATAAAAGCTCTTACTGCTGATTTGTCAGTCAGGATTATTTTGTCAGAAAGCGATCATTTCTGATCACATTCAGCTTTCCGGTTGCCATTTGGGGATTTTCTTTGTTCTTATTTGGTGTTGCTCTTTCGCTTGAAAATGAATTACGATCTAATCCTGAGCTCACACACAGATTTGCGTCCTTTTATTGTTCTGTTCCAAAACCGAGAGCTGAAATGAGGGGTAAACGATGGAGCTTTTCTTTATATTCCTGCAAATCAAACCAGGTAAAAGCTTAACTTTGAGGTCATACTTGGGCAAATAAAGGGTCTTATTTACTGAAGGGAAGAATATGAATCATTAATGTGGAAAAACATACATCCATATCTTCATAAAATGTTTATGCATTAGGTTTATTGAATTAAGAGTCTTATTAAGAGTCTAAAATACAAAGCCCTCACTGAGTCTTCCACTTCCCCAGTACCTACAAGGCTGTAACATGGCACCGTGATTACCTACCATGTTCGTTCGCTACTGAATGCAACACCACAGCCTACTACAAAGCCTTAACTTGGCTCTGTCATTCCATATCGTGTTCTTGGAAAACCTACTGATAAATTCACGTTAAGAAAGCAAGCACGTGGACACCATAGTAACAACTCACACTATATTAATTCTACATATTCATTTTAGATTGTTAATTGTCCCAAACCTCCCTCTATAATATGTTTATTTAAGATTTATAAACTACAAAGCAATCACTCATTCAAAAATAACTGCCTTTCAACTTTGATGTTGACAAGTGGAGGGAAGGGGGGTTCCCATGCCCATCCTTGGAGAACGTTTTGGGTGCTGGGCAGAAACACCTAGGACAGGGTGCCAATAATCACTGAAAACATACCTACTCACACACTACATATGGGCAATTTAGAGCAGTCAGTTCACCTTGAATCCATGTTTTTGGACTGTAGGAGGAGACAAATCTAAAGGAGCCTCGTTCTATTATTATGTTAAGAATCACCAGTGGCGGGTCTTTGGGACCTTACGGATAATCTATGAGGGCCTAATAATATCTGAATCACAGACTGATATTAATTATATTTAGTTCATGAATACTTAAATAATTCTAAATGCTCCATCTGCTTTCTTTCATACCGTGTCCCTCTGCTGCGCCGCTTCTAGACACGTATTTCATTATTAGCTGCCAGATTTTCTATTTTTTCCCTATGCCTTCATAATGAATTTTGCGCCCCGGTAGCATTAAATAAGTGTAGAGCAACCTGCTGCTTCAACCAATCAAATTTTAAGGTTTCTGTATCAGAGCCTTCTAGAAGCCTATGCCGTGTCAGCGTATTCATGATCTTTGATTGGAGAGTACTTGTGAGGAGTGGTTACTCGATTGTAATGTGTGAGGACCGGAGACAGAATTTCACAGAATCAAATGTAAAGGCTTTATTTCCACATTTTTAATAAATTAACAGTTGTTGTCCAGTGGTACCTGTCTGTCGCTCACGTTTCTGCAGGCATCTTGCACACCCCTCCCCCTCTGCATTACCATCACAATGACTTATCTGTCTGCGATGCAGTGGCTTTTAATACAAAAGATGTTTTTCATGGCCATAGAATACTTATTGACTGGTGAATAAATTCTGACGGATCATTACTGAAGGCCCAGGTGTAAAATGCCTGGCCCGCCACTAATAATCACAGATTAGAACTACTTAAGTCTAACTTAATATTAGATGCCAGCTTGGACCCAGGAAATTGGAAAAAATGGTCAACATAATTCAGAAGTTTCACATTTTAATTTAAAAAGGTTTGAGGAATATTAAACCTGAATGAAATCATACCACTTCAAACCACTCTAGAGTTTGAACATGCCAATGCTCCAACCTGCAGAGTGACATTAAAGACCACAGCCACCATTTTTTAAGAGCTCAAGTTTTATTACTGTGCAACATTAATAAGTTTGAGCTTTCTTCAGCTTTCACACCCTGAGGGTGATAACATCACAGAACTTTCAGATCTATCTTTAAAAACGACTTTGAGTCTGAATTACACCAAGATTTCCAGCATCTCGTAACAGAGTTGCAGCATCACCCGCTTTAAATACTGCATCTGATTGGTTGGACGGATGAGGTAATGTAGTAGCCCATAACTACCAGTAAACACACAAAACACTACAAGCCATGTGTTTACTCATGATTACTTAAACCTTACAATCCCACCCAATTAGTTTGGTTTAATGCCGTACTCAAAACTGAGAAAGAATTCAGTCAGTAAGGCTTTCATGTTCAGGTAATAAGCTGTAGCATCTAACATCAGTTTAGAGTTTTTCAAAAAACCTTTAGTTTTGCTCCTTAAATCCGATTGAGCCATTGAGTGTCCAGCCGTAACATTACTGACAACACATGTATCAATCTGAATATAAATACATTACTTTCCTGATGTTTTATATGAACTGTTTCCTGTAATTTGGCCACTAGATGGCAGTAGTTGGTAGTTAGCGAAAGATGTTACTCAATAATCAGACCAAATTAGGGTGCAGAAGACCAGATTATTAACCAATTTGCTTTGAATAAACGCATTTATGAATCAAACCTTTATTATAGTACCGCTATAGTATCTCCCCGTGTCAGCTTGGGTTTCCTCCGGATTCTCTGGCTTCCTCCCACTGTCCAAAAACATGGATTCAAGGTAAATTGAATAGTTTAAATTGCCCCATATAGTGTGTGCTTGTGAGAGTGGGTGT
>JAOUQT010344984.1:0-12678 GCA_025769995.1 Xyliphius kryptos | reverse complement strand
TAGAGCGTTCAATTCACCTTCATGTTTTTGGAATGTGGGAGGAAACCGGAGACCCCGGAGGAAACCCACGCATACACAGGGAGAACATGCAAACTCCACCCAGATAGGGATTCGAACCGGGAACCCCCAGCGCTGAGAGTCGATCGTGCTACCCACTACGCCACCGTGCGGCCCAACTTATGATACTGATTATGAAATCCTAAATTTCCCAGATTCATGTCCCTGTTCCAGCATTTACACCTGTCTCACTGCCCTTGGTTTGTTGAAGTATATTAACTAATATCACATTCGCCTATCAGCTCTGAGGGATTACAGGTTCGAATCCCAATCTGGGTGGAGTTTCCATGTTCTCCTGGTGTCTGCATGGGTTTTCTCCTGGTTCTCCGGTTTCCTCCCACATTCCAAAAAATGGATTTAAGGTCGATTAAATGCTCTAAATTGTCAAAATGTAAAACCCATTAGGTTGTATTTGCTTTAACATACAGACTGTCAGTTTAGCACATTGTCCTGTGCAGTCAGGGTCAGAGGTCATACGTTTCGGATCATGGACTGCCATTGTAACATACAGACAGCCATGCTGTCACTGAGCATCGGTCTGTTAGTGACAAGTCTCAGTCAAGCAGAGCTGAGGATCCATTAGTAAAGTTTAGTAGATATTTAATACTCAACAGTCTTTTCAGAAGACACTGACCTGCAACATCCAGCATTCAGATAATATAGTGTCATTTTACACAAGTAAAGCAATTCAGTTATAATGTAGGAAACCAATACAAAGGTTCAGAGTTCAAGCACTAAGTCTATTAAAGTTGTCAGTGAGGTCTTTTGATGAAGGCTTTTGATGAAGGCACCCTTTTTGTTCCAGGAGTGTTGTATCATGGCTGACCCTGGGCTCTGACCCCAATCGTCATGTTGGGATACAGTAAACATAGTTTTCATAAAAGTGAGAGGTCTGAAGTTCAGATGTTTCACAAAAATAAAAATCGACTCTTGATGAATCGAATCATAAAGTCGTGACGCCTCCATAATGTACACACATACACAAGCTTACTGTGCAATTCAGTTAATGAATTAATACCGTTCATAATTCATTGTAATAAGCTGAACAAAATGCTTTAATTATTGACATGTATTAAAACTAATATTAAATTTGGTTTTCTATTTAAACTATTTATTCAGACATGTACAAATGCACTAAAGCTCACATTTATTCAGGATTTAAAAAACGACCTGGAGGTAAATTCGTTTAAATAAAAGCTTTGTGAGATCTCGCAATAATATACAGTATATATACACTGCTCAAAAATAATTAAGGGAACACTAAAATAGCCTCATGCTACCTCTATGGTGAGAGAACAGACCAAATGCAAAAATGACCAAAACATCAGCCAGAAAGGACAAGAACAGAGAAAAGGTGTGTGGTCACCACCTGCAGAAGCACTCCTTTATAGGGGGGTCTTGCTAAGTGCCTCTAATTTCTACCTGTTGTCTGTTCCATTCGCACAACAGCAAGTGAAACTGATTCAAAATCAGTGTTGCTTCCTAACTGGACAGGTTGGTTTCACAGAAGTGTGGTTTACTTGGAGTTACATTGTGTTGTAGTGTTCCCTTTATTTTTGAGCAGTGTATATCAAATCTGCTTGTTAAAAATGTGATAAAGTGTTTTGTTAAAGCAGCACATGTTCTCTGTTAAGGGAAATTCATCTAAATATAAACCTCTACCCATTTTGACAGATGGGTTTAGAACCTTCTGACCTGTATTAGGCTTAAAAACTGAACTTGAAATATTTTCTCAGAGTGATTCCTTGAACCTTTTTTTAGGTAATAATGGGGTTCAATGCTTGATTTTATTAGAGGAAAAATTAATGCAGTAAGCCCTTTTATTTTGTAGTTAGGTGAAGGGATTATTCCTGATGAGAAGTAGGTGGGCTTAGCGGGATGGAGTTGTGTAAGTAGTAGGTTAAGGAAAGTGAGGAAACTTATATGATGTTATTCTATACGCGCTTTATTTGTCTTCATGGATCCCACTTTATTATTTCCCCGCTATATAATCAAATACAAAAGATTAGAAGCACATATGTAACCTAGAAGAACTTGCAAATATGACTTGACTTAATTTCTGTATATGTGGAATGAATGAAAATTTTGACTGTGGGGTCCATGCGGTTTCTTTGATACATGAGTTTATCTGTATGTTTTGCAAGGACACAATGGGGCCAAGTTTCAGCTTTATAGTTAGTCGCAAAGACCCCAATCCATGTAAGGTGTTGGGATACCAAACAAACGATTGAATGTATGAAAGTGAGAACTCATGGTGGGTAATCATAGTAGATAATCACAATGCCAATTTTTAGCCTTGTAGCTACTCGGGGCGACTCTGATATGACGCTGGATGAGGTTTTGGGTTCGATGGAGATATTGAACAAAGCATCAAATGTAGAAAGGTGAGAAGAATTTAGTTTTTCCAAATACATGATAGGGAATCACAATACCAAATTCAGCCTTGTAGGTACCTGAGAAATGGGACAATTAGTGATGAGTCAGTAAGGGTTCTTTGCATGGAAGGCCATTTCTGCCACTAGGAAGGGGAAAAAAGCAAAAGTATCTAAGAATTCCGACCTTTGATCTCAGAATTCTTATTTTATATCTCAGAATTCTTACATCTTATCTCAGAATTCTTATTTTATATCTCAAAATTCTTACATCTTATCTCAGAATTCTTATTTTATATCTCAGAATTACTACATTTTTTCTCAGAATTCTTTCTTTATATCTCAGAATTCTGACTTACTAAGAAATGGGCTTCCATAGGTTTGCAGTTGTATTAGTATTGATTCTTATATTAATACTGTTTGGTGCATATATGGATTTTACCACATGGTGGCAGCAGAGGACCAATCGATTATGCTGATCCGAGCCTTTAAACTTCTAAATCAAGGGTTTCACTTGGTCGTAAATACACGTGTATACGCCCACATATGTGGAAACAGTTTAGGAAAGGTCCAGTTATATTCCACTTTGACTGTGTCGCAGTGCACAAACCCCATCCATCACCTTTAGGATGAACTAGAGCGAGATGAGAGCACATTGGTGTCTGAACTTACAAATGTTTTTCTGAATAGGCACGTGATGGGCTGTTAGTCCGCCAGATGAAGGTTTAAACCCTTCCGCCTGTGTTTAAACCCACGTGTGTGTATGTATTAGGAGTCCTTCAAAAAAGTTCCTATGCAGCACCCTGAGCAAGGCCTTTAACTCTTAATTCCTCCACATCGGTTGTATCATAGCTGCCCCATGCTTTAACACCAATCATTAAGTTACAATATTTGTAAGTCACTCTGCAGATCTTACTCCCACGCAGCACCGTCCCTGAGTGATACAATCAATAAACCAATGCTACTGAGTACACAAACCAGGTTATGATTTAAGGCACACTGACCTGATGGTGGTGAGGTGAAGAAGACGCTGGACTTCTTTCAGTAAACTCCGGAGATGCACCATGTTTCGTTGCAGCTCAGAGTGACTGAGTCCTTACAGTTTAGCTGCTCTCTGTATTTAGCTTCCTTACATTATCAAACACTCAAAACCACAATACATGAGCAGTTTGGTGTCCATGCAACCCCTGTGTTACCGAACATGTGTGCACAGTCCAAATAAACACTCCATGTATTCGCAGTTCTCAGTTGTCACTCTGTTTTATGTTGATAAACACAACAGGGGAACCTGTGATGAATGTCACATCTCATCTTATTATCTTCCACTTCATCCTCTACTAGGGACACGGTGTTGGAAGGGTACCTATTGCACATACAGGGGAGAATGAGCATTTGGGCGCTGGCCAGATACACCCAAAGAGTTAATCCATCATTGGGCACACACTCACTCAGACACACATACAAACTCACTCACAGATACACACTTTATAAGATAGTATCAATTTGGACCAGCCAATTCACCTTGAATTGATGGAACTGTGAATTTGTTGTTAGCCTCTCAGCACTAGGGATCCAGGTTTGAATCCCGATCTAGAAGTTTCCATGTTCTCCCTGTGTCTGCATGGGTTTCCTCCAGGTTCTCTGGCTTTCTTTCACAGTCCAATGTAAATTGGCAGCTCTAAATTGCCCCAATATAGTCTGTCTGGGATTGTGTGAGAGTGGGTGAGTGGAGGCCCAGCGATAGATTGGCGCCCTGTCCTGAGTGTATCTGCCCAGCATCTGCCCGCGACCCTAATACAGGATTAAGCAGAAGACAATTAATGAATGTTTTTAGACCTGGATAACACTGACACGGAAACTGGAAGAACATGGAAACTCCACCCAGAGTGGGATTCAACCTGCATTCCCAGCGCTGAATCATTGACATTATAACCACTACACAACCAATATCCAACCTAATGCAGGTGTGATGGTTGTATGTCGACAGAGCTGTCTGAGTGATTTTGCTGTGAAACCTCACCTTCAATTGTATTCTGCTGGCTTCTATGCCAGTATTTATGTAAAAAGACTGGAAAGCACCAGTATTTTGTAGGGCCTGTTTAAGCATGTTTTGGAATGTGGGGGAACCATGCAAAACTTCCACTAAATCGACTTCATTTTTGTGGGGCATAAAATTGGGTTTTGAACCGGGAATACCCAGCACTGAAAGGCAAATGTGCTAACCACTAAGCCACCGTGCCGCCCTGTTAAAAAGATAATACAATATTTTTGAATACTACAAAACCTGTAGGATTGTTGGCATTATGGCTCAGTGGGTAGCACTGATGCACCACAAAAATAAAGTCGATCTAATGGAAGTTTTTCAACTGTAGCCTCTAGGTGGCAGCAGAGACCATGTTCCTATGCTTCCACGTTACACTTTCCAAGTGCCACAATGAGCTGGAAAAGTATATGACATTTGAAAATGTGTCACGTTACCTTCGACTACTTCAGTCCCCTTCGTCCTCCATCCTCCTTCATCGTTGCTTGATGACAGGGCGGCATTGTGGCTTAGTGGTTAGCACGATGGTTAGCACATACATGTGTGTAAAGCGATGGATTGGCGCCCTGTCCTGGGTGTATCTGCCAAGCGTCTGCCCCCAACCTTTTTAACAGGGCGTCTTAGAGGTTAGCACATTCGTCTCTCAGTGCTGGGGATTCACGTTTCGAATCCCAATCTGGGTGGAGTTTCCACGTCTCCCTGTGTCTGAGTGGGCTTTCTCTGGGTTCTATAATTTCCTCCATGGATTCCCGGCTAATTGAATGCTTTACATTGCTTCATTGAGTGTATGAGTGAATGTGCCGAGCGACGGATTGGCACCCTGTCCTGGATGTGATGTTTCTTCCGCGGATGGGTATGGGGAACACCCAATCCCCCACCCCACCCCAAGACTCTAGAGCTAGAGGTTTAAGCGGAAGATAATGAATGAATGAAACTTCAACATTCGCTATTAATTGGGGCAATGTTTGGATGGAGTGCCCATGTTCTCCCCGTGTCCATTGGGTTTTCTTTGGATTCTCTGGTTTCCTCCCACAGTCCAGAAACATGGATTCAAGCTGAATTGGCTGTTCTAAATTGCCCCTATATACTGTGTGTGTGTCCAGCGATGGATTGGCGCCTTGTCCTGGCTGTATATGCCCTGCCCCAAAACATTCTCCCCTGGATGGGCATGAGGAACACACACCCCTCCCCCGCCCCCCACACACCTTCCCTTGTAGAGGATTACGTGGAAGATATTATGAGATTATTAAATTGTTGTGGTTGTACTGTTGACAGCACCCCCATCAATAAGTAAACCAGATGACGCCATGTGGGTAGCCCATTGCTTTTATTTAAAAGTACCGAAAAATCACACAAGTAAAAACAATAATCATCACGTCTCCCGCTGGAGACATCAAAACGTGCGACATTGTGCTTACACATCTAATAATAATCATCTGCACGAACCCAGATCACTTAAGTCACAAGTGCACATGTGTTACTCTGAACAACCCATAGGGTTTTACTTAGGCGTTTCCTACAACCCCCCATACTGAACCCCCAGCCCCCCGAGAGGACCGCGTTATTTACAGCTTTACGCGCGGGATCTTTAAGAAAACGAACCGAGACGACGTCGCGAACGAACCGACGACAAAGTGATGCAAGTATACAATACTCAGAAAACTAAAACCCGAAGGTGCCCAATGGCTCCCCGTCAGGTCTGCGCACGAGCACGCAGGCTCGAGGATTTATGAGTATATACATAATTTTTACAAAAGGCATGAGTCGAGTCTCTACCAGGGTCTCCACACCGGGGTCTGTGTGGAGGCCTGTGGGGCAGCGACCGGAGCCGCACCCGCGCTCCCAACGCTCTCGTTGCGGGAAAGGCACAGAGCTTTCGGTTTTGGGGGCGAGGCTCGGGATTTCGGCTGCACGGGCGAAATCTTTGCGCTGCGGGAACTGCAGTTGCGGCAGGCTGGGATCGAGAGCACGGACTTCTGGATGAAGTCTTGCACGCGGGAGTGCGCGTCTTGGCCAAGGCTGGCGCGTGGAAGGAGCTCGGAGACGCGCTGCATGCAGGCTTCATAACCCTCTCTGTAACTCTCTGAGGCATCTGGAAAAACACAATAAGAAGCATTTAGTTATTGAGACGTAACAACGCGGTGAAACAGGTCTATAAAACGTACTATGGTTTGTTTTATTAAAGTACAGAAGTACAGATCACACACCTTTTGTCGGAGGCTTGCGGTTTTCTGACAGGAATCGCACCGTCAGTTCAAGGATGTCAGCTTTCTCCAGTTTGGAATAGCGGCAATTCTAAAAAAAGATTGAGAAACGCACGTTAGATTAAAACAGCAAATTTAGAATAAGTGTTTAGACCCAGCACGAGGCTTAAATATACTCAGACATGAGCACAAAGCAGAACTTACGTCTTTTCCCATTAGAGGAACGATGAGGCTTTTCAGACGCTCCAAGCAGTCGTTGATGCGCGCTCGTCTGCGCTTCTCCAGCAAAGGCTTTAAGGTCTTGCGCAGTTCGGACGCTTCTTTCCTCATGGCCACGGTGCTGGTAGCGTAGGACGTGTAGGACGCGGCGGGAGTCATTCTCAGGTCTGGGCGGATTGGTGCTTGCGCTCTGTACTGCGAGCAGGAGGATGTACTGGAGTGGCGCACGGTGCGCGCTATTTATCCACCAGCAGCGCGTCAGGGTAACGCCTACACCAAGCCAAACCTGCGCGCGCACAACGACGCGTGCGCACCCCCCCCCCCCCCCCAACCCGAAACAACCAAAAACAAAAGATAGCGTCTCTTTTCATCATCAATGGTCATAAACCAAATATGTAATTTATTTTAACATTTGGAAATGTTTGGCTAAAACCTGTGCTATTACGCACAATATACGTTACGCGTCATGGCACGTTTTCGTTTCTACTTGATTTGAAAGTTGTTCTTTGTTCAAATGTTTTTCTTTAAACCGTAATATCCTTTGTGTGTTTATACCCTTAAGATTTTTTATAGCTTTCTTATTCCTCGTTAAATGTTAAACCACAAGTACTTACTCTGCTGTGTGTTTAGAAATAAACATTATAACATTATAAACTTTATAGCTCGAATATTATAGTTTCTATTATAGTTATCTGTAAAATAAAGCCTTTATAAAGATGAGGGGGAGGGGAAATACTCATTGAACAAATAGGACTGCGTTATCCAAGTTTTGGGGATTGGGGGAGGAGCGCGTAATTATTAAAATTTAAAGCACAGATTTCCAAGCCACGCCGTTTTTTTTCAAGAACATCTGCTGATCAACAATAGTTTTTTTTCTTTCTGACGTTGACTGTCCTTGTTGGGGTGTCGTGGTTCACCTGCATCCATAGGGTGTGCTAGTGGGGGTGGGGGTTGCTTTGATGGCAAATTTCCATATTTGGGTTATTTCCTAAAACCCTGATAAAAGGCAGATCAGAAAGAATAACTGATGTTTTAGAATTTATCCACCTGTCAATGATACTCGTTTTAGATTTGACTTTCTGTGACGCATGAATACGAATCTGCATTTTAATACGTTGTTTTTAAAGGTTTTTTTTAGAGAGCCCGGTTCTCTGTGTCGCTTGGATGAGAAATACTTTCAGTATTTAACCCGTGCGCCCCATGGGATCCACGCGTCCAGCACGCGTCGCGTAAAGCCGAGCAGATGGCCTGCTTGATAACCAGTGCCACCTTCCCATGCACCCCACCCCACCTCTCCCTGCGCAGGGGCAATACCTTCACGCGCTGTCTAGAAACTTCTTTTTATCCGATATTTAAAAAAAAAAAAAACGTTGGCGTCAGAGTTCCATCTGCATGGATTTGGATTACAGACGAGCAGACAAAGAAAGAAGCGTTACTCTGAGTTTCCCGCGCGCTCATTGGTTCCTCGTCGGCTTGGAGACTTTATGATGAACTAACGATTAATGTCACAAAACAACGCGTATTTCCAAGGTTTAAATCTTGGTATAGAGCTTAGAGCATTAGACACATAAAACGTCTAATACGCGTAACATTTGCATATAAACGAACTTGGGTTGATATCATTTATTATATTTAATGGTTTTGTATTATCTCGGCGCACAAGATGTTTATATGAAAACTGTCTTTTTCGTGTAGCGTTGTTGCAATTTTATTGTCGTTGCTCTGTACAAGTGCGAAATGCCGTCGGCATCAACCAGAAGTGCAAATTGGAGAATTGTGCAGATATAACAAAGTGCAATGATGGCCTTAAGAAAATTAAGATAATAATAAAAAGATATTGGGACAAGTCACATTCTCATCAGCAAAGTGACAGTAATTGTGAAAGTTAAGATGCTTTTCACAGCTAATATATTCTATTAAGAGAAATAATTAAAATACTACAATAATAATACAATTTTATACAACAATTAACATTTCCTTTATAACAAAACAACTTGTTCTTTATGAGAGATCACTTTTGAGAAGGAAGCTCCTCTCTCTCCGCTCTCTCTAAGTGGCGCGTAACAGAAGCGCGCCCTGCACGCGCCCCAAATTCCCCCGGGCCTTGTAATTAGCGGCCGCACGAGCCACCCGGCGCGAGCGCAGTATATTCTCAGGAACGCTCCTTTGTCCCCGGATGGCGTTCCGTTGAAATTCCCATTGTGATTTGAAACGTGTTTTTGGCGTCGGTGCCCCATCTGCGCGCCGTGCGCTTGAGTCGCACTTTACTTTGGGAACGTCGTGTCCGGACGCCTCCCAGGGCTTTGCTCTCACACGGGACAGGGGTTTGGGAGCAGCAGGCATGATGAGCGACAGACCTCGAGTTTTGCTTTATTTTATGTACGCAACGTGTTTTATTCATGAGGAAACGGCGCGCGTAAAAGTATAGCTCACGCGTAACGACTGGACGCGGTCTACGCACGTTTTCACACAAAGACAGCTCCTTCTTTGTTCCCAGTTTCACATCGTGCGTTTTTGTGTCCTACACAATGATGTACTGATCAGCAGGTTCCATACAGATGTCGGCCGCACAAAATCGGATGCATTTTTTTTGGTCTTTTGTAGCTGAAAGACTACAAAAGCGCATACTGCCCTGTGAACAGTTTCTGTAGCGATGTATTATAAAATAATGTATTCATTATGCTTTAATAATATCAGGAAATGTAATTTTTAAATGTACCGATCTGAAAATCCATACATGTCCATCCAGGGGAGGAAATCTCGGGCGCTGGGCAGACACACCCAGGACAGGGCGCCAACCCATCGCTGGGCACACACTCACACATCCACAGAATATACAGGGCAATTCAATTTACCTGGAATCCTTGTTTTTGGACTATGGGAGGAAACCAGAAAACGAGGAGAAAACCCACGCGACATGGGGAGGACATGGTAACTCCACCCAGATCAGGAGTTTAACCAGGAATCCCCAGCGTGAATACAATAAAAATACATTAAGAATTTGTCCCTGACATGACGGTGCCTGTATGTGGTTTAGAGATTTATTAGAAGAAAAGTTAAATAGAGGGGTGACACAGTGACTTAGTGGTTAACACATTTGCCTCTCAGCGCTGGGGATTCCTGGTTCGAATCCCAATCTGGGTGGAGTTTACATGTTCTCACCGTGTCTGTGTGGGTTTCCCCCAGTTTCCTTCCACATTCCAAAAACATGAAGGTAAATTAGAATGCTCTAAATTGCCCTTTATAGTGTGTGTGGATGTGTGAGTGAGTGTGTACCCAGCAATGGGTTGGCGCCCTGTCCTGCGTGTATCTGCCCAGCGCCCGAGACGTTCTCCCCTGGATGGGCATGGGAATCCCCCCCACACGACCCTCATAAAGGAATAAGCAGAAGATAATGAATGAATGAAAGTTAAATAGAAACCGTTTGGGGAAGGCTCTTTTCTGTTTCAGACTGATTGTACATAAAGGTATTAGTTTGGATAAGTGTGTCCCATCAGTTGCCTTTCAGAATAAGAATAACCAATGTACAATATGGGGTGGCATGGTGGCGTAGTGGTTGGCACATCCGCCTCTCAGCAATGAGAATCCAGCTTTAAAGCCGCATCTGGTTGGAGTTTCCATGTTCTTCCTGTGTACTCGTGGGTTTTCTTGCACAGTCTAAAAACTAAAAAAATTGGCTGCTCCAAATTTCCTCAGTCTCAGTTGCCCTAATATAGTGTTTGTGTAACCAGTAATAGATTGGCTCTCTGTCCTGGGTGTATCTGCCCAGCACCCAAAACATTCTCCCCTGGATGGCATGATGAATAACCTCACAACCCAGAGGACTAGATGAACTGAATACGAAAGAAAGACATTTGGATTTTGTCTCTATCCTTGCCATCATGTTGGTCATGTGTTTTAGAGACTGATCACCATCAGAAAATCTATCAGGGACCTATCAGGTTTCAAACCAGAGTCTTTCAGGTAACGAGGCTGGTTCCTTATCCACATGCGTAGGACTGAATAAAAACTGTCTCCAATGTCTAGCTAACGACAAACCAATGTAGTATGAGATGGATCCTGTGCCGACCTGCTTGTGCTCTCTGGGTAAACACTCAGCTTTAAACGTTCAAATAAACCAGAAATTCAAATTCCTGTATTTAATGTCTTTTAAATGTTAGAAATGGATGAACTCAAGCTATATTTTTAAAAACATAGAACCTCAAACTGTGTACAGTCACCTGAAATGACGTGAAAAATAAATGCTGTCGTCAGAACAAAGCAGACGCTTCATAGCATATCAGCAGCTGTTAACCTCCAAGCTACCCCCCCCCCCCCCCCAAATACAGTGGGCAACCAGGGACCTGGAGATTGGAGATGATAAAAGCTTGGGTAGGGTGAATGTTGTGCCTGGGGGGGGGGGGGGGGTAAAAGAGAATTATTGTGCATTTGCTGTCCCATTGTACAAACATCATTGTACATCTTACAGCAGACAGAGGTCTGAAAGTCAGCAGTTCTTTATAGTTTAATTTCATTTACCTAAACAATTGTTTTATTTTTTAGTTATAAATTGTTTAATTGCTCTACCTTTTAATCATCCAAACATCACTTTCAGTTTTAGAATAACTTGTTCTGTTTATTGAACTAAAAGAGGGATTTACGGTCAATTGACTGCTATAAATTGTCCCCATAGTATGTGTGTCCCAAACCTAGTAGAGGGTGAGGTTTGTGTCAGGAAGGGCATTCGTAGTAAAACACTTGGCCAAGTCTAATATGTGAGTTCATCGCTGTGGCATTCCCTGAATAACAAAGAATATAATATGTGTGTGTTTTGCACCTGGACTCCTAAAAAAATAGTTTATTGAAACTAACATAATAAATCATTAAAAATTACATTTGGGCTTGTGTGCATTCAACATACTATGCATTAGATAGTTTACTTTAGTGGAACACCAAACTGGGTGCCATATTTGTCAGCTAACCAAAATGGAACAATAACGCAAGTGGATACAAATCGCCTCGTCTGATCGTCTGATGAGTTTAATCATCGCTGGGAAATTTGGATTGTAGGATGGGAACCTGAGCCAAAAACATTTAAAATGTATCGATCCATTCTGCTTTTAGAAGCTGATGCCGGTGGTGGTGTTGGTAGGCGTTGTCAGCAGTTAGGGTGTTGGGCTATCAATAATCAATTAAAAGGTTGGGAGTTTGAATCCTGAGTCTGCAGAGGTTACCAATATACAAAGAAAAAAAGAAAAGAAAAGTGATCTATTTTGCCTACTGTGCTTACACACAAAGGAATTTGTCCTCCATATTTATCCCATCCATGCAGTGAAACGCACACAAATACACAATGGTGAAGTGAGCACACGTGCCCGGAGCAATTGGAGGTTAGGTGCCTTGCTCAAGTTCACTTAAGCTACTGGGTGGAACTGGGAATCGAACCAGCAACCTTCAGGTTGCAAGGCTGGTTCCTTAACCACAAGCCTACAACTGCCCCTTAAACATATAAATGGGCCTTGAAACAATTTTCTTTAGGTGGGCTGTTCTTCAAGTACAAGTTCATTTATTTTTACAATAATAAACTAAACCTCGGGCGGCACGGTGGCTTAGTGGTTAGCACATTCGCCTTCCAGCGCTGGGGATTCCCGGTTCAAATCCCAATCTGGGTGGAGTTTGCATGTTTTCCCTGTGTCTGCGTGGGTTTCCGCCTACATTCCAAAAACATGCAGGTAAATTGAATGCTCTAAATTGCCCTGTATAGTGTGTGTGTGTGTGTGTGTGTGTGTGTGTGTGTGTGTGTGTG
>JAOUQT010344977.1:0-12679 GCA_025769995.1 Xyliphius kryptos | reverse complement strand
GAGCAACTTGTGTGGGTTGTAGACACCGCCTCATGCTACCTCTATGGTGAGAGAACTGACCAAATGCAAAAGTGACTCAAACATCACGCAGAAAGGATGAGAACAGAGAAAAGGGGTGTGGTCACCACCTGCAGAAGCTCTCCTTTATGGGGGGAGGTCTTGCTAAGTGTCTCTAATTTCTACCTGTTGTCTGTTCCATTCGCACAACAGCAAGTGAAACTGATACACAGTGTTGCTGTAACTGGACAGCTGGATTTCACACAGTGTGTTGTTGAAGTGTTACCACTAGGTTTTTGAGCAGTGTAGATTTAATACCGTTATTTATTTATATTCTGAATTGTTGTCTAGCTGCTTGTTGTTCTGCATTACATTCTCTGTTTTGTATCTCAATAAAAATAATAGTTATAATAAAGAACATGATAAATACAGGGGGCTGGAGCGGTGCAGTCCAAACTCCAGGGTACTACAGCGGGAGGATCGTGATGGTGCCTCTGTCCCGACCTCGTTTGTGGTACGTGATGTACAAATAAATCCATGGTGGTTGTTGGCCGAATGAACACAACCCTCCATATTTACTCGTCCAGACTTAAGGAAACTCATTTCTTAATCATTTCCCAGAACGTTTTCAAAGTCTGATTATAACATATACTGTTTCCTCCGATATCATTCAGTCCAGATGGAATACACAGAGCGCCGTCACTGCCAGCTGGACACACATCAGACATGTTGGTTTATCCAAGGGATCATGTCGGGGGAGGAAATACAGATCAGCGGCCAAGACTCAGCAAACTTTATTCACTGGTTCATAACTCTTACAGAGAAAATACAGGTTGCATCACCTTTACATATGGAACCCGTTTGGGCCGAAAGGTCCATCAGAATCATCAAATAAACAGACTGCAGTCCATCTGCTTCCCTACGCACTCTGTAGGTCTCTAATGATTAGGACCCCCACAGAGCGGGTGGTATTAGGGTGGTGGACAATTCTCAGTGCTGCAGTGACACTGACATCGTTTAATAATGTCTTTCAAACATTACACACTCAACATACAAGAACCTCGTAAAGTCCGAGCAGTGCCACGGGTGGAGCGGGCCTGTTTCGCTCGGCTGTAGTGAGATCTGGTGCTGACGTCGTCCATCTTGCTGGGATTCGAGTCAAAGCTTCATTAACTCAATAAGTCAGAGTTTGGAGCACAGAGAATCAACACGCCCAGTTTGGATCCTAAAGTCGGACTTATTGTAATGACGTGCCACAAACAATAAGAGCCACACGGGACGCCCCGACGGGATACAAATCCAGAGCAGTGATGGAGTCGGCTCTTACTGCCAAGTCACAGTGCAGCGTGAGCTCAGAAGATCAGCTCTGCGTTGGCCTCGTCCAGCTCCGGCTAATTCACTGCACATCTGGGAGTTGATTGGTAAGAACAAAATACAGATGTTTGCACAGAATATAATTTAGCCGTAAAAAAAATTCCACCACGGCCACAAGGTCGATTACACACATGGGTTGTGGGAACTCAAACTCATTAAAGATCTCAAAAGAATCGTACATATGAATCTTTTTTTTAAATATGGAATGCATGAGTCACGTATAGAGCGGCCACTAACGACTATTTTATCAGTTAGTCAACTCGACTAAACCATTTATCTTTATTCATTCATTATCTTCCACTTAATTCTCTAATAGGGTCACGGTGGGGTCATGCCCATCCAGGGGAGAACATCTCAGGCACTGGGCTCCAATCCATCGCTGGTCACACCCACTCACTCACTCACACACATACAGGGCAATTTAGAGTCAGTTTACCTTGAATCCATGGTTTTGGACTGTGGGAGAAAACCAGAGAACCCGGAGGAAACCCACAGGGACACGGGGAGAACATAGAAACTCCACCCAGACTGAAATTCGAACCGAGAATCCCCAGCGCTGAGAGGAGAACGTGCTAACCACTAAGCCACTGTTCCACCTAAAACATTCATTTTCTTTCAAAGCAGAAACATATGATACGAGTTCATTTTATTTTAATAACAAACTGCAAAACAAAACAGAGGGTTTATTCAAACTGAAGGTTTTTTTTGTTCATATTTGTTGTGTATAATGACATTCCATACACAATTAAAATAAAAATAAAAAAATAAAACGGGGATGTCTCATTATGTCCAACACGCAGCAAGGACACAGAATAAACTCAGGATCTGATCTATACATTTTCTCACACACACTGATTTAAAGAACATTCTAAGGTACAAGTCTGTCTATTTTTATTAAGAAACCGTGTCAGGTGTTCTTGCATTGCACTGGTGCCGCTGCTATACGTTATTAAAGAATTGCTGAGTGTACAAATAAGTCTTTTTTTTTCTTTAGCTGATTTAAAGTAACTCCATACTTTGGATACTTTTAGTGTCAAAACTTTGGGAAGCTCATAACTGACGCATTTTTTGAATCAAAATAAAATATGATAAATATAAAATATAACTTAAAATATTGACGTTGATGTATTTTTAGTGTTGATGTCATTGACTACATCGACAAATCGTGGCGGCCCTGGTCACATACCCACTGACCCTGTGCCACGTTCACATGGGAAGAATAAATCAGTGCGCCAAGAGTCTGAATCAGTCAGCTGGTTTGTGGTTAAGAAACCAGTCTGCGACCTGAAAGTCTCCAGCTAGAATCCCAGACCCACCAACTAGAACTGAAGCTCCCTTCAACAAGGGCCCTAACCCCAAGTGCCACTCCTCTGTGTGTAAACTCTGTAAGGAACATAGAGCACTAGATCACTTCATCATCATCAGGGTTCTAGTTCTGAACCCATTCAGACCATAAATATGGATCAGCTACATGCGCCATGCACCAGTCCGGACACCATCCTCTCCGTGCCTCCCTGCAGTGCTGCGGACCTTCATTACGTCGAGGTTACACGCGGGCCGTGAGGACAGTGGGACGATGGAGGATGATGTATACACTGCTTCCCATGGGCTGACACTCTGATCAACCTCCGCGACAAAATTTACATTTAGCCCAATAAATAAAACACTCGTCGAGTTGATTAATATGTTTTCATGCGGCGGCTGGATTAATCAATTAGCCGTGCGATTGAATCCCCTCCTACGTTCTGCTGAGTAAATGAGACACAAACCAACGGGCACAGAGCAAAGCATTTCATTAAACACTGCACAATAAAGCCTTTAAATTACAGTCTGCTTCTTGAACACACTGTTAACGCGACTCCACCTCTTTCATCATGCTTTTGTTTTTCGTTTAATGCTAGTTTGGGTTCATCTAGTTACTAGTTTATTCCAGTCTGTCATTTAACAGAAACAGACCCGGTGGACTGTGTGGGCAAAGCAGCCTCCGCTGAATGACACGGCTTCCAGACTGGTATTAAAAACATCCCCCGTTCCTACAGTGTCGTTTAGTGACTCTGCTGTCATTCGGCTCCAAATACAAAGGATTCACTCGGTATTTACAGTTAAGGCCAATTAGAAAACAGGTCGTTTTGGTACCTTAAATCTGATTGGCTGAGCTGTTTGTCCAGCGTGACATTATTGACAATAACACACACCTCTGAGCAGTTCACATTCACATCAATGTGTGATATACAATACAAATTTGATTGTTAGAGGAACAACAAACCTGTTACTCAGCGATCAGCGTTCGTTTTAAGAAACAGACTAGATTACTTTTTGTGGAAAACCAGATTATTAGCGATTGGGATCAAAAGTTGCTTTTTATAATGTGTTTGTAATCGTTTTATAAAAAGCAATAAGACATTCGTGGTTGTGTGTAATCGTGCCGCGCCCTCTCGTACATTATTGTTTTATTACAACGATGCCATAACCATCTGTACCATGGGGGGCTACGGGGGGGGGGGGTAGGTTGCTGTCTCTCTGGCACTCACACGGAGTGTGTTCTACCTCCAAACGTCAGGACAAGTATATATGGAAGGACGTACCGCGGATCTAAAGTTTGTCTTTTCCATCAACACGTCTAATACAGGTTGTGAGTCATCCACTGTAACCCCCATATCACCCAAATCTCAGTTTTATCTCAACAATACATGCCTTGAGCATTTCATGTACAAAGACCGGAACAGCATACTGAAGAATTCAGGTTCTTGCTGTAGACACTAATCCTGCACGTCTCTCTGGAGACTGAGAGAGCAGACGTCCGAGGGTGGGTGTGGCACCAGTCCACCCTCCTCAACACAATGAGCTATCGATCCTCTTAAAATCATATTGATCTGATTGTCTGATAATCTCATTAAGTTATTTCTCCAAACCATTTATTTATTCATCACTGAATCTGCAAATCACAAACTTTAATAAACGCCTGACTGTTACGCTGCAGATGGCATTGATTTTATTATTAACAAGGAGCTTTCACTGAAACAGAATGACGCATAACCCTGCACACACACACACACACACACACACACACACACAATAGTGCAGGTTTGACATTGTTATAATTCGACTGATGCTTTATGGGTGGAGAACGATGAGGTCAGGTTGGGTTTGTAACTATTAAAATTCTATAGAGAGAATGAATGTTTATGATTCATCATGGTCACTGTGGTTCACATCCTGTTTTACTTTAGTTACACACACTAACACACCACCACGTCAGTGTCACTGCAGTGCTGAGAACCACCCACCACCCTAATAATACCTGACCTGTGGCAGTCCTGAGTAAAGTCCTGAGTAAAGTCCTGAGTAAAGGCAACTGTCCGAATACGCAGAGAAACTACACTCCACGTTTCTCGCTCTGCCGCGTAAGGAAACGCTTGTTTGGAGTTTGGCCGCAGTGTCTGCAGCGGTCAGCAGATTTCTTTTGTTGGCTTTCTGGCCTCCTTTAAATCCCTGAAACGTAAGAGAAGCTAAACAGCCAACATGTGGAGAACATCTGCAACGTTCAACCCAGTGAGGTCTTATTTAATAACATCAGAATTTCATGAGCTGTTTCCCAGCAGAACCACCGCATCGTCTCCGACGTTCAGTTTCTAAAACTTCAGCAGATCAGCAGCACAGTTTTAACGGCGTGATGTCAATTATACAAAACTCATCACCAGAAATGTCTGGACACTTTATAAAACTCCAGTGAGAGCAGAAATGTGTAACACCTTTATCTGTTAAACCTTCAATTAACAGACAAAAGAACAATAATCAAGTTAATTTTATTTATTACATACTAAAAGAACACGCGTGGAGAACGTGATGACAACATGAAAGTTGAGAGCCAATAGTGTTTGAATGAGTGATGGTGTTTGGAGGTTCTATATGTTAAATGAAGGTATTATTATAGAGTGAGGGTTTGGGCCGATTAAACATCTGAAATGTATATGTGGAATGTATATAGTGTGAGTTGGGGCTACGGCGTCCACGCGCTCACTTTTTTACGAGGATTTATCAGGTTTTCCAAGGACACCATAAGGAATTACGGAGCCGTGTTTCAGATTTGTAGGTTCTCGCCAAGCGCCAATCCATCTGAGGTGTTGCGTGCGATAACGAACGAACAATCAAACGTAGGAAAGCAATAACATGTTTTTTCCAAAGACATGGTAGGAATGACGATGTCAAGTTTCAGATTTGTAGGTACTCGTGAAGAGCCCCATGTGACTCTAGAGGGGTTTTGGGTTCGATTGTGATATCGAATGAACCATTGAATTTAGGAAAGTAGAACCTGTTAGTTTGGTCAAGGACAGGACAGGGAATCAGCCTTGTAGTTACTTGGGAAGTGGGAGCATTAGTGCTGAGTCAGCAAGACAGTGAGGACCTTGCTTTTTTATAGATATAGAGATTAATATTCTTGACTAAACCTTTAGTAGGTTCTCTTTTCAGGCATAATCTTGAGGACTTCACCTGTGACCAGAACCTTTAGAAAAGTGTTATGAGAACACGTTCAGTATTTCTTCTCGGTCCAGTCTCATTTCCATGAATGAAGTTTATCATTAAAACTCTAAAAACTCTTTTTGAAATGATTGTTTGACTTTTTATGAACCTCTCTGCAGATCTGTGCATGAACCTAAACGTCTGTAATCATTAATGGATCAGGGATCAATCTCGGTGACGTAGAGAGGACGTGGCTGCATGAGGCTCACATTACATCAGAACAATGGCAGCAACCAGGAGGTGTCTCACAGCAACATGAATATAAAACTCCACCTGTGACCCGTTCACACACTCTGTGGGTCAGCCCAAAAATACAGCAGGAATTCCTCATCCACATTCCACAGTCCCGATTATGGAAGAGCATCCATTAGAAACACATGTTGTAGAAATGCAGGGTCACAACCTCGTGTATGACTCCGTTCCCATAAGAAGGACGACGGAGAAAATGTAAAGTGGTGGTTTCCTGTCACCGGAGCAACCAAACAGGACGTACACAGAACAACGGGGCTGGTTAGTGAGGGCTTGGAGTGAGAGAACTAACTGGAGGATCCAGTTTGGTTCAATGTGTGATGAGTTCATCGGGAAGTGCAAGCCCACGGAAATCTTGTTGATGGCAGTTAGAGACAACAAAATGTTCCAGATATAGAGCTGAAATTCTCCTTCAGATGCCTTTGTGTCATTGATGAAGCAGAACGGAACGGTATGAGAGAGAGGATTAAGGAGGCTCAGGTGGCTACACCCGACTCCCTGCTTTTGTTTGAGGACACGCTGATTTAAGTCAGTGCTTCTCTTGATAACTTCTGGTCATGTCTGTGAAACACATGCACTTTTATTTAAATCACTGAATCTGCATTCAGCCAATCAGCTTGGAGCTTTACAAAGACCTTAACTGATCCCCAACCCAGCAGCTCAGAGCTTTAAACAAACCAAAGGAAGAGTTGGTTCCTGTTTAAAACTCTCTTCCTGTTAAATATAGAATCTATACCTATAAACAGCAAAAGCCCAAACTCACTGACTCACCAATAATTCGCTCACTTCCCGAGTCCTGCAATGCTAAAAATTGGTAGTGTGATTCCTCATCATGGTTCTGGCGTTCCTACGTTTGATCTCCATCGAACGCAACACCTCGGATGGATTGGCGCTTGGCGAGCACCTATTTGAAACTCGGCTCCGTCATTCCATACTGTGTTCTTGGAAATCCTACTGATAAATTCCCGTAAGAAAACAAACGCATGGGCGCCGTAATCTCAACTCACAAAGATATAATTATCTTCCACTTAATCCTCTACTCGGGTCGGGGGGGTCCCCATGCCCATCCATGGAGAACATTCCGAACGCAGAACAGGGCGCCAATCTGGGTACAGACGGACACACACAGACACACACAGACTATATGGGAGCAATTTAGAGCAGCCAATTTACCTTGCTAACCACCAAGCCACTGCGCCACCTCACACTCACATTTTTCTTCACCACAAACCTCTCTCTGTACGTTCATCTGAAATATATCAACTCCAAAGCCGTCACTTGTAGGTATAGTGTAGTGTAAACCTTTATTATCTTCAAATCTCATGACGTCTGAGGCTAATACAACTGACTACAAGTAGGAGACCTCCGAAAAGTCTGTTTGGTTCCTTTTGTACATAACGAAGTTCAAGAGCAACACAACGATCATTCACCGCTCAAACGACAACAGTGTATTGTTCCTGCACATATCTCACGCATGATCGTCACGCTAATTTCACCCTGGAGTCGTGCATGGCTTACAGGCTCAGACCTGCAGGTAGAGTTTATACACCTCCAGCAATTTTCAAGGTGACACTGTATGGGAATATCCTTTTAAACAAGCAGCTCCTGTTGCACAATCTCATCACATTCTGCAGCGGTGAGTAGGACCTGCCTGCCTTCAGCATGTTCACACACGGAACACCACATCATTCTACATCTAAAATACATTATACACACCCACATATTATTATTATTATTACCCACAGGCTTCCACTCTACTAAAATGTCTGTCATGATTCCCCCTGATCATCCAGAGGAGCATGTATGAGATCAGACACTGATGGTAATGTAGAATCTGTGTTCTCGTTCGTCCCATCTCAGGTGTCAGGTGGGCGCCAATAAGGTTCTTTCACCCCAAACACAACCAACCTTACTTACTCTGTGTAACGGGCATGGAACACAATCATGCTGAAATCGGGCCTTTTCCAAACTGTTTATGTATTTATGAAATGCACACCAGCTGAATTGAGACTTAATAAATCAGCTGAATTAAGTTACTGTACCTGTACAGCACGTCTGACGATCAGACCACGCCCCTTTTATAAGGATCTTAGGTTTTAAGCCACGCCCCTTAAATTTTTCGAAGCAGCAGGTCATGCCCCCAACATGCGTTTTCATGAAGCCGCACATATTCCGCTGCAGGGTTTCTGTAAATATTCTGATTATATCGTCGTTTTCTTTTCATTAATTTAAACCTCGTATTATCTCCGTTACGCAGCGCCTGCCGCGGAAGCTTTGATCTTTAACATCGGTAGTGATTTATGTGTAGCATCACAGTGACACGCGAACCCGAATCTACAGTTTAAGTCATGTTTATGAGAGAGAACAGAAATACCGCAGTTAAAACCGAGTAATAACGAAGTGATGAATAAAAGCAGAACATTTAATCAGAACATCCAACAGGCGGCAGCTGGAGCTTTAACGCGCCGCTAGAAATACTGACGCTCTGTTTACCTGAAACGCGGCGAGTCCTTGATACACTCTTCAAAATCCACCGTCATTCTGCTGTTTGAATCCGCCTGCAGTTAGAAACGTGGAGCGGACATCGTACAGCGGCTGCTGGTTCGGAGCGTCGCTTCTGAGGCGGCTGTACCACTGACACTCCTCCCGCTCGCGCTCTGCCGCTGGGCTAGAAACTAAGGGACCGTCTCTAAAGTTCCACTCACTACAGCAGGCCTCTCTCTGTCACATCCTCGTTTATTCATTATCTTCCGCTTGATCTTCCGGGTGGGGGGGGGATGTGTTACACCAGGACAGGGCGTCAGTCTATCGCTGGGCACACACAGCAGCACACTATATATGGGGCAATTTAGAGCGTTCAACTCACCTTAAATCCATGTTTTTGGACTGTGGGAGGAACCCATGCATACACAGGAAAAACATGGAAACTCCACCCAGATCCGGATTCAAACCAGGAATCCCCAGCACTGAGAGGAGAACATGTTAACCACTAAGCCACCGTGCCATCCCAGACCAGGACATCTGAGTCCCAAGTACCTACAAAGCTGAAACCTGGCACTGTGAGTCCTTATCATGTCCTCGTAAAACCTAAGTACTTCTGACCTTCCTACATTCGATGGTTTGTTTTGATATCGCCATCAAATGCACGGCCCATCCAGGGTCACATTGGGGTCTTCACGAGAACCTACAGATCTGACACTTGGCTCCTTCATTCCATCATGTCCCTAAAAGAATGATCTGCTTCTCACTTTTCTCAATTCAATGGTTATTTCGGTATCACCATCAAATGCACGACCCCTCCAGTGTGACATCGGGGTTTTAGCGAGGACCTACAGGGGTGAAACCTGGCCTTAAAAAAGGGTTTTACTTTCCTACGTTCCATTGTTTGTTTCCAATCGCAATCCAACACAACACTGTGGATGGACTGGACT
Source organism: Xyliphius kryptos (assembly GCA_025769995.1). NCBI lineage: Eukaryota > Metazoa > Chordata > Actinopteri > Siluriformes > Aspredinidae > Xyliphius > Xyliphius kryptos. The sequence continues at coordinate 3,107 of JAOUQT010344977.1, read as the reverse complement.
GTGAGTACCTACAGTAGCTGTAATAAAAAAAACCTACTGATAAATTACTGTTAAAAAGCGAGCGCATGGACGCCGTAGTCCCAACTCACACTATATACATTCCACATATACATTTTAGATGTTTAATTGCCCCAAACCTCAATATATAATAATACCTTCATTTGAAATCTGTAAAAAACTACAAAAACCATCACTCATTCAAAAACAACTGCCTTTCAACTTTCACATCGTTAGCAGGTTCTCCACATGTATTCTACTAGTGTACAATAGAGCTCGTACATTTCTCATCCACTTTATAAACTGAACCTCACTGTTTATTTTATCAACTCCACTGACCACATAAATAAATTTTGTAGTTCTACAATTAGAGACGTCAGTCCAGCTGTCAGAAGAACAGATTTCTGGTATAAAACATATAGACCCTGTTGCCAACTTCCAAAAGTTTTAAAGTACCTATCAGCTGTTCTAAAAGTGGCTACATGACGTCATTGCCTAAATTGCATAATATTCCATTTGAGTGTTTAAGGAATAAACAGTGAGTAAAATCACCCTAAACATGTTAGAACTACAAATTAGATTTAAATAAATAAACTTAGTTTTCCTTTAAAAAAAGAAGTCACTTTTGAAATTAAATGAAAGACTTTAATGCCATGTCGAGAGCAGGGGTTCTGAACTGGACTCAGACTTTCTAATGGTCATTACATCACAACCCACTTTATTAATACAAACCAAACACATTTAATTATTTATTTAAATCAATTTAATATATTTACTTCAAAACAACATATACAGAGTAAATAGTGTTTAGAGGGTCTGAAAGGTCGATAAATTTAGCCTACAATGAGCCGATGAAAAACTACGTTACCCATAATGCTTGAAGAGGGTCCTGGAAGGTAAAGGACCTCGTAAGTTATAATAAAATAAAAAGATAATTTTTGAACGCAGTAGGAGTAAATAATTGTTGACACCAAGTCTGAATGTAGTGTTTATTTCACTGTGTGTGTATTTAATGAGATGTCTGTTGTAACGTGACCGTTATTGTGAGGCGGGATGTTTGTGATCCGGCAGAACGGAGGCTTACAGTCGGGCAGCAGCAGTCTGCTCACAGCTTTAAAAAGATGTTTCTGTTACACTTTTCTGTTTAACTTTCAACATCACTGTAAAGGAATTTTAAACCACAGTAGATGCCATTGTAATTTTAATAAACTCGTGATTTCAAAGCGGTTTTCAGGTATCAACGCTGGCGGTGACGCGGTACCTCATCTTCTTTCAGTACGTTGGTACTAAATTCAGGTCTGTCAGCAGCACACCGGCGGTCACATACTGCGGAACCGAACCGAACTCTGATTAAAGTTGAATTTCTCTCTGATTGCAGCGGAGTGATGAAGTCTCCGCTCCACCAGCCGCTGCAGGGCGTTCAAAATCATCTGGAGGTCAGTTCACCACGTGCGATTCGACTCTGTTACTGACTCTTTATAGTAAATCGACTCGATTGAATCATTTTTTATCAGGGCCTTTACGCAAACGGATAGTGTGTGTGTTTTTAAAAATAAGACCAGTTTATTATTGGTTAAGCGTGATTTTGCTTTTAATAAATGCATTTATGAATCAAACCTTGTTTTTTAACTACAGTGTTTTTGTACTGGTTTTATTAAAGCAATAAGCCCCTCAAGGTTGTGTATTGTAAATAAACCACAGAAAAGAGGTGTAACTGTACTCCACTTCACATAAGTGCAAGTAATATATTGTGTACTACACAACAGTGCGTTGTCACAAAGCCTCTCGTACCTTATTGCATCAAAATGACTTTGATCTTTTACTTCTCTAACATTACTGTATCATTGAGTACTTTTGGCTCATATTGATCCTGATCAGAATGCAGTGCGAAGCTTGAAGCCTGTGAACGACGTCCGAGTGGTCATCTCCAGCCGTACAGACACTGGGGTTCATGCTCTGTCCAACTCGGCACATGTGGACATCCAGAGGAGGGGAGACAAGCCCCCCTTTTCAGAACATGTTCTGACTGATGCACTAAACTTCAATTTAAAAGAAGAACCCATTAGGTAGGACAGATATGTACACTTTATGTTCCCACACTCACTGTCCACTCTCCATGTGCTCAGACACATCCATCTCATTACTGTCATTAAATACGAGCTCCATTTGCTGAAAGCATTTGTGTGTAAAATGGGACGAGTGTCTAAAGTTAAAACTTTAAATGCTTTGTGTTGTACAGAATAACTAGAGCTTATCGTACAAGTATGGACGTCCATGCGCGCTACTCTGCCTTATCAAGAACCTACGTCTACCGCCTGGCAACGGGAGGCTGCCATCGCGCAGAAGTCCCTATAACCGAGAAAGATCTGTGCTGGACGCTGGGAGAAAGGTACATTGTACAAATTGAGGTATTTTCGATAAATGGGACCTGATTCTGTTCTACACTCTACAGAGAGCGTGTGCTGTGGTTAATCCAGTGTGCAGTGAGATGATAAGTACTTCTGTACATATGAGACTTAAATATGTCAGTCAGACGGTGGATCAGCTGTGGAGATGACGCCGCGTCCCGGCTCCCCGCCGGTTCGTCTGGGGAACATCACAGAGGAATGAATAGTATTTTTTGTTATTTACTCCATTTCAATCCGAAAAGTAGGACAGGATTAGCTGTAGGCATGTGGTGTGTGGTGACGCAACAGCACGTCCACACATCCGTCTGTCTCCATACTGATATGAGCTCCTTTCATTTGGGTTCATCTGAAACGTTCTCATTTCTTTTAGACTTTCTTCATAAACACGTGCATTAGAACAGGGATTTATACTCACACTGCTCTCGACGTTTAGGCTTCACAGCACAGAGAGAAGCAGAATGCAACGACCATCTGCTTTATTTAACGTTAGCCCTCCTTCTCATCATATTAGTTACTTGCATTGTTAATAATTCTGTACAAGTCCCAATACTTCTGTAGTGTGTAGATAGAACTCTACCAGTGTAATACACTGCTCAAAAAAATAAAGTGAACACTTAAACAACAGAATGTAACTCCAAGTAAACCACACTTCTGTGAAACCAACCTGTCCAGTTAGTGGTCAACACTGATTGTGAATCAGTT
>JAOUQT010344968.1:0-12680 GCA_025769995.1 Xyliphius kryptos | reverse complement strand
GGCTGTTTTTCAGCATACGGAACTGGCAAACTTCATATAATTGAAGGAAGGATGAATGGAAAAATGTACAGGGACATTCTTGATAAAAATATGCTAATTTTTATCTCTACTAGGATGATGGAGATAAAACGTGGGTGGACATTTCAGCATGACAATGACCCAAAACACAGCCAAGGAAACTTTCAAATGGTTTCAGAGAAAGAAAATAAAGCTGCTAGAATGGCCAAGCCAATCACCTGACTTGAATCCAATTGAAAATCTTTGGAAAAAACTAAAGTCTTCAAGATTTGAAGACTGTTTGTGTGGAAGAAGGTTTATGGGCCTTTTCTATGAACTCTGATCTTTAGTTCATTTCATAGATTTTCTATTGGATTCAAATCAAACCTGAGCAATGCATGCAACTAGTTTCTCCATACAGGAGGCGTTTTGAAGCTGTCATTGCCAACAAAGGCTTTTGTACCAAGTATTAAATTAATTTCAGTAAGCGTGTTCAATACCTTTTCTCTGTGCCATTCCACATAATTACACATCATTTAATCTATGGTTTGATTTCTTTGTATGTATGGATTACTTGGGTTGTTACCGACATCTGGTGAAAATTTTCTGTGAATAGCACCTCTAGAAATATATTTACTGAGAAAAATGGTGACGTGTTCAATAATTATTTCACCCAATGTATATAATATAGTGTCTTTTTTATGGAGTGTAATTAACTTGACTTTTTGCTGCATTGGCAAAATGTATCAAAATGTGGGTAAAGTTTATATTGTTCTGCTACAGTTTTGTAACCTATCCCAATCTTCGTTGATGCCACGATTCCCTTTTAAAAACAAATCTGCTCATCTTACTTTCATTACCCCACTGAGTAAAAACATCTCTCTCTAATTTCACCCTCAAATAAACTGCCAATCCTAGAGGTTTAAATGAATTATTCTCACGGATATATTTCAGATTTTTTTAAATAAATAAACAGCCAAGTGTAAAACTTTGTGTTAAATTTGATGATGCTCTTGGTACACTTCATTTGGTAAAGCTAGATATAATAAATGGTTCACAAACTTGTAATTCCACTGGAAATTAAAGATCTGATAAAAAAAAACTATAAAGTTGCCTCACCTGGCTTTTGCTGAGAGGAATAGGATTTTCAAACACTGTCCATATCACTGCTTCACTGCAGCCAGGGGTGGTAAGAGAGCCTTCATAGCGGTAATACTTAAGCATGTGCTCCTGGGCGAGTATGAGGTTACTCAAAGAAATGCCTTTGATAGTTGTGTTTACATCTAATCAAATGAGAGATGCATGATTGTGTAGTTCAACAAAAATAAAAATGTATATATTTTATTAAAGTATATAAAGCTTAAGTTTAAAAACCACTTACTAGCATTTGCCACTTTCTTTAGGGCTTGTATGATGTCATTGTACTTTTGATTTGTATTTGTTGATACCTGTAGTGAGAATTTCACATTACAAATAAAAGCTTAAAACAATAAAGGAACAAAGAACCAAAAGGGGACTAACAAAAAAAGAAAACAGATGTACCAAAATTTGTAATTGTAAATCTATACAGTCCATCTATGTAGTAGGGGGAGGAAATAGACAATAGAGCAAAAAAGTGTGTTTAACCCTTTGACTGGTACTGTACATTTAAAATATCATTACTTTTCAAATCTGCCATCGGCTTTATAGTTTTATTACACATTTTTTTTGTTTGTTTTAATAAAAATATATTTTTGAACTACAATGTAAAATATAAAGAAGTTTGTTACTTCTTATTTTTTATTTAAAAAGTCAACATAATAGAATCTGCGTAACTACATAAACCTCTGCATTTTGTTATGTTTTTTAGTTAATTTAATAGATCCTCATACCTCATAAAAAAATCCCAAGACCGCCAGTCCACTCGGATCCTTCACTGCATCTTGTATTGATTTCAAATCATTTCTTTTATGTACAATATGCAGCTGGTTGTATGGGTAAGAGTCAAAAAAATAGAAAGACAAAAGCATAAACATTTATATTTTCCATATTTCTAAGTACATTTGACATAAAACATCAGTTTTTGAAACAAGTTATAAAATAGACAAAGAAAACCAAAACAATTGAGTTTAAAAATATTGGCCTTTATTCAGGAATTGTATTTATTACATATCTGTAATAAAGTGGTAAAATTATGTGAACCTTTTAGATTAACCAATAATTAGAAGAAGAAATTAAGGCATGGGATAGCAATCCATAAGATAACAATTATCTGTAAGTGGGTGTCCTGATACTACAGGGTTTTTACCATTGTCTGAGCATCACATGTTTATAAAAAAGATTATAATTTCACTTTTGATTTATTAAAATCTAAAAGGTTTATCCCTATGTTTTTCCCACAGTACAGTATGAATTTCATTGGATTACAATTTACTTATTCTTGTTTCTTTTGTTTGATTTAGTACCTTTTATCTACTTTTTATTTTAAAATCTAATAGGTTTCAGGACATGTTTATGCAAAAATATGAAAGATTCTAAAGGGTTCACAAAAAAGCATGCATTATATGCATTCATACTGCAAGATATAAGACTCGGAAATTAAATATTTTATAATAGTAAAATTTCATGAGGTTAGTGTGTAGTTTTACAATTTTGGCTAGTCATACCTCCATGGGGTACTGTTCTCCATCAATGGTATGTTCTGAGCCAGGGCCACCATTTTCACCCCAATGAAAATGGAGCTGAACAGCTTCGTAGTTGCGACTCAGGTTTCCATTGCTGATTGCTGGCTGATGGGGTATATCTAGCTGCACTACAGAGGAATAGGTTAAGCCTGAGTATCCTGCATGACACTTATTGAGCTAGAGTTACTAGGACATTTTTAAAAAACAAAAATATTTTTCCATATTTAAAATTGTTTAGAGTGACCATTTAGATCTAGGCACTTTCAAACTAATTCGTGACATTTCTGTTCCACTGGAGTATATTCATTAGGTCAATCTTAAACATAAGAAACATTCTGGGGCTATCAGGAGATTAAAACAAGACAACACTTTAATGCCAACATTTTTAAAAATGATTGTCAGAAAAGGGATTTTCCTGTTGTCTAACCAATTCGTATTACTTGAGGCTATTGGGAGTTTTTTGTTGTTGTTGTTTTATGGTCAGGATGAAGGAAAAAATGCAAGCATGCAAGGGTTTAAAGTAAAAATAAAGCTGACTACTAAAAAAACACCTGATGCCTACTGTTCAATGTGTATAATATTATCCTCCGAAGATCCTGGAAACATTATTGGTCAGCAAGTTTTTAAATTAATAATTACATACAGTGGTGTCAATAACTGTGGCACAGTGTAGATGTTTTAATGATGATTTCCTCATTATATATTAGGATCTTTCTCATAAAAAAACTTTAAAAAAATACAGAATTTTGTCTTATCCAATGAGACAAAATCATAACATTAAGCTAATTCACCACAAGATACAATTTTCTTTGACTATTTAATTCATGTTAACAAGGGCTGCCAGTAATTTTGGAAGATATTGTATATGCTTTGTAATTCTAAGTAGACTTTTGGCTTCCAATATTATTGAATGGTTGGAAAAAATAAAAGTTTTGTATCACTGTCAGAAAATTATTGGATATTATTCAATATTATATAGTCACTGGATATTATATCAATACCATTACAAATCTACATAATTAGAGATTAAACTTTTGAACCATCAAATGTGGTGGTGGAAAAAGGCTGTGATGGTATGAACAACTTTTCGATAATAGCCAGTTAAGTCTGATCACATGAGTTAAACATGCATGTATGTAAGGAAAGTGCAATTGCCAGGTTTATTTCTGAACCTCACCAGCCACTTTGTTGTCATCGCACTTTAGTTAATCAATTCATTGTTTTTAATTAGTGGTGGTTTCTTTGTTAATTAACTAAGGGTTCCTTTTGATAAGTGTGTGTGTGTTTGTTTTTATCTGTGTTTGCATTTAAGCCCTGTACTCAGTTCGGCACACGTCTTTTATTTTTATGCCACGCGTTATCTGGTTTTATGTCATGTGTTGTTTTGTGTATTTTTGCTTATACCCGGTTTGATATTAAAGCTCATATTTCTGCTACCTGGCATCCCTGTGTCCTCCCTGCGCCATAGCGCTTCCTTACGGGTTCCACAGCACTGTATCAGGACCGCAATCAACAACAGTGGCATTAATTACTTAAATTTGTGTCCTTCATTGCAGGAGTAACAAAATGAAATATTTAACATTTTTTAAATATTTACATTAAACCGTTTAATTTTGATTGGAAAAAAGTTTACACTGAAATCTCAGTGCTCTATGGAACATACTTTAAACAACTTTTAACAAACTAAATTAAAACTTTCTCCAGTGGAGGGATCAAGAGATTATACTTTTATCAAACTTACTCCTATTTACAGTATTGTGTTGTTTATGTATTAGCAAACGTTTTTATTTGTAATCATTTTTATTAGATTAAAGGTTACCTGTGTGTCCATTGTTTTTTAAGATACCGTCAAAGGCCTGTTGGTAACCCTGAAAACTAAATGGCCTTAGTTGAAAACTCAGCTTGGTTCTTCTAGTCACAATGTTGATTGGAGACTGTCTTGAAAGTTCGCAATTCCCATTTACATCTTTCCAGTTGTCCGGTCCTGTAGAAAAATAAAAATAAAATAAGTATTACAATATTTTTGTATGCATATGTAATGTCTAGTTCTATATGAATTAAGTGAACTTGTTCAAGCATACAAAAACTAGAGGTACACTCACCATAGCAGGTGGAACCACTGGTTACTTGAGATTGGTAGCACCAGTCTCCTAACAGAAAATAAATATTAGTTGATTAGATATGAAATATTGATTGGGGTCAGTTCTAAAAATGTCTAAAAATGTATTAAAATACCATAAGCAAAACAATTGTGCAGCTACTGGACACATCTGTTTTTCGATTGTCCTGTATTCTGGACCAAATTAGGCCAATCAGTGTTCCTGGGTTAAGAATAGAAGAGGGGGAGGTCGGCAGGGTCTTTAAGAGTACGAAGATCAGGAAAGCATCAGGTCCTGATGGGGTATCGACCTAATGCCTAAAAACTGCCTAACAACTGGCCCCAGTCTTCCACTGACATTACATTTGGTCATTTAGCATGTTTAGACTATTATTTTCCAAAGCAACCTACAAGTATTTCACTTAATAGTTGGGGAACACAGGGTTACATACAGAATCCCTGAAGCAACAAGGGTTAAGGGCTTTGCTCAAGGACCTACATTGGTAACCTCAGTGGACCTGGGATTTGAACCCACAACACTTAGATTGCAAGCTTTACAAAGATCTTTAACTTCTCCTTGGAACTGTGTGAAGTCCCTTCCTTTCCTTTTCAACAGTTATCTCGGTTCCAAAGAAACCCGCCATCACAGAACTCAATGACTACAGGCCTGCTGCACTGACATCTGTGATCATGAAGTCCTTTAAACATCAGGTTCTTTACCACCTGAAAAATGTCAAGAGGACATTAGCAGGAACCCCTGCAATTTGCCTTCCAGGCAAACAGGTCAGTGGATGATGCAATCAAAATAGGACTGTACTTCATCCTTCAACACCTTAACCACCCAGGGCCTTATGCAAGGATCCTGTTTGTTGACCTTAGCTCAGCAGTCAACACCATCGGACCTATCATCTTCAGCACCAAACTCACCCAGCTGTCTGTGTTCCCTGACATTGATCAGTGGATAACCAGCTTCCCGACTGGCAGAAAACGACAGGTGAAACTGTAAGACATCACTCTACTTCTTAAATTGTAAACATTGGTGCTCCTCAGTAATGTGTCCTCTCCACAATGTAGAAGAGCGATTCGTCACTCTAGAGAACACTCCACTGCTGTAGAGTCTTGTGGCGGCATGACTTACACCACCACATCCAAAGCTTTGTATTGCACTTGGTGATGTATGGCTTGGATGCAGCTGGTTGTCAGGTAAAAGTTGCTCAAAAGTGACAATGTCAAATTTTTACCAGATGTGGACCAGATCTGAGTTTGCTCATCCAAGGGAGAACTTTTCATGTGCTGGACAAATACACCCAGGACGGGGCATCCATGTTTTTGGACTGTGGAAGAAAACCTGAGATCCCAGAGGAAACTCACACGGACACAGGGAGAATTCCACCTACATTAGAATCAAACCTGGATCCCCAGCACTGAGAGGCAAACGGGCTAACCACTAAGCTACCGTGCTGCCCACATAGGGAAAATATGTCTGTTAAACATGGACAAGTTGTATTTTGTAACATGTGGATGGAATAAATGTTTTTATATAATGGCTGCCTTTGGCTTATGTGCAGTTTTTGTCAGTGTCAGCAGTGATCTTGCTGTGCCATATCCCAGCATGCTTTCTCGGCAAACACATAATATTATTCATATTTTGTATAATGGTTTTTGGTTTGGGCAATAGTTGGCTTTCACACTACTGTGACTACTGAGTTCTGTATTTATTACTCTAAAATCATTTTTTATTTTTTAATACTGTTGCATGGGTTTTATAACATGTCTTTGACTCTGAGACCCCATCATCAAATAAGTGATGTTTAAATCTGCAGTATATTTTTGTATGAATTAATTGCATTATTTAGGCTGGATGCTATGGTTTAAGGTCAGAGAGAAGCTGTGCTTTCTTTTGTGTGTTCATTATATTTTTACATGTGTAATAGCTTTCTTAAACTTTATTGGGTCCATGAATTTTGTTCGCTGTACAATAATGTAGTAATGATTTTTTATGATTTAATAAAAAAGGAAACGAGAGTCATGACATAAACATGGCTAATAGTTGGGGTGAAATGAGAGACAGTGATAACTCAGTAGTTAAGGTACCAGAATGATGAGCAGATGGTTAAAGCCCAAGCACTGCCAACCTGCCATCGGTAAATATCGATGAGTTTTTATTTTAATTAAAATAAAAGGTTATGGTATCATGATTTTGTGTAAACCAATAATCAAACACAGAATAAGCTTTTGTAAACAAAGCTAAGTTGCTTTTTTGGATGATTTAGGGAATTCTCAGTCTATGTAGAGCAAGGCTGCAACCACTATTGAATGTATTCGACCTCTGAGCCCTCAGGTGGTAATGCATAAGAAACTGCCAGGCTGCTGTGATAAAACAGTTTATATTGTTTAAAACAACCAGTGTCTTTAGGAAACTAAAAGTATTGTTTGCACTTTACACAGTATTAACACTGCTTATCAGTTCTAATACCATTTTATCCCCTTCATTTCTACTTGTCACAGACCTACAGCTTGATATAACACTTTACTTTCAAAGTAAATCATTCCTGTTTCTGCTTTTATGAAATTATTTTTCTGCACACTGCTCTTAATGAATCAAAACACTTTTAACAAAATAGATGACTTTATGCAGGGAATCCATACCACCCACTCAGAGTGGGAGGGTTATCTCTTTGATTTACAGCAAAAGCTGGGTGTGACATAAACTCCTAATCTCGAGATAATAAACCTAAACGCTTGATGTCTTTTGGGAGTTCTTTATGTTATTTTTGACATGGATATCTGTGTTTAACAAACTGTGCACACACTAGCCTCCTACTTCCAAGAAACTTATCTGACGTCTCAAACATTTTTATTAGTTATCATGTACTTTTTGTACTATATGATATGGCATATTTTTGTTCAGTAATAATTTTATAACATGTTTGGCTTTGAGATCCCATCATCCAATAAAAGTATAAATCTGCAGTATATTTTTGTATGAAATATTTGACTTATTTAGGCTGCATGCTATGGTTTTAGGTCAGAGGGAAGATGTGCTTTCTTCTATGCATGTTCATAATATATTATGAAATAGTGTAAATAGTATAACATGGGTACTAGTTTTCTTAATAGCTTAGTAAATTTTCTGATAGCTTTCTGATCATCTTATTGGTAATTCCATTCAGACTGTGAAACTTGAATATTATATGCATTTATTACACAAATACTGATATATTTCAAATGTTTATTTCTTAAAATTTTGATGATTATAACTGACGATTTTGACGATTATAACATGCGGCGTGGCATGGCGTCGATCAGTCTGTGGCCAGCTCAGGGATATGAAAGCCCAGTATGCTCTGATTGTGGACTTCAGCTATTCTTAATTGTTGGTTCTGGCATTTAGGTCAGAGTTTAGGTCAGGTGAGTTTGCTGGCCAATTAAGAACAGGAATACCATGGTCCTTAAACCCGGTACTGGTAGCTTTGTCACTGTGTGCAGGTGCCAAGTCCTGTTGAAAAATGAAATCTGCATCTCCATAAAGTTGGTAAGCAGCAGGAAGCATGAAGTGCTCTAAAACTTCCCGTTAGACAGCTGCATTGACCTCAGAAAGTACAATGAACCAACACCAGCAGATTATATGACACCCCAAACCATCATTGACTTCCGAAGGAAATGCTAAATTTACTTTCATCAGAGAACATAGCTTTGGATCACTCAGCAGCAGTCCAGTCCTTTTTGTCTTTAGACCAGGTGAGATGCTTCTAACGCTGTTTCTTTTTTTATGAGTAGCTCAACAAGGAATGCAACAGCTGAAACCCATGTCTTGCATACGTCTGTGCGTGGTTCTTCTTGAAGCACTGACTCTAGCTACAGTCCACACTTTTTGAATCTCCCCCACATTTTTAAATGGTTTTTGTTTTACAATCCTCTCCAGGTTTATCCCTATTGGTCTCTATTATCCCTATTACCTGTATACTTTTTACTTATATCTTTCTCTTCCCTTATCCTCTTTATTAATGTGCTTGGACAAAGAGCACTGTGAACAGCCAGCCTCTTTAGCAATGACCTTTTGTGTTTAGCCCTCCTTGTGCAAGGTGTCAGTAATTGTCTTTTTCACAACTGTCAAGTCAGCAGTCTCCCCCATGATTGTGTAGCCTACGGAACTAGACTGACAGACCATTTAAGGTCTTTTGCAGGTGTTTTGAGTTAATTAGTTGATTAGAGTGTGACAGCAGGTGTCTTCAATATTGAACAATATTCAAATTTTCTGAGATACTGAATTTTAGATTTTCAGTTGAGAGATTAGTTGTCAGTTATAGTCATCTAAATGAAAATAAATCAAACCTTTTCGGTTACGCATAATTGTTAAGTCATTATTAATCTTATATAATGAAACCAAAACGCATGAATAATGGATGAAATTTCTTTTTTTTTATATAAGATTCTGGCAATTTTTTTATTTTGTAAAAGTTGTTTAATGGAGTTGGAAATGGGGCTCTGCATGGGCAAGGGGGCTTAATGGTTAGAACGTTCACCTTTCACCTCTCAGGATTTCCGGTTCGAATCCCAATTTGGATTGAGTTTCCATATTCTCACCGTGTCTGTGGGTTTCCTTCAGATTCTCCCACAGTCCAAAAATATGGATTCAAGGTAAATTGAATGCACTAAATTTCCCCTATAATCTGTGTGTCTGTGTGTTATTTATTTGATTTTAAGAGACTTGATAACACACTTGATCTCAGTAATTAAGAGAAGTGAATAAATACTAATGATAATTGGAAAACCAATTGGAAGCCAGACCTGTTATCATTTATTACAGAGACTGCATTACGCCTTCATTTATCTTTGATAGTCGCCTTTGATCTTTAAAGCAAAAAAGGAAGGGGAACAATGCGGCGGCGCTTCTCAGCAGGACTCTGCTGTCAACGAGAAACAAACACAGCACAAAGAAAAGCAAACAGAGGTCGTCTGGCACGTCGGCTGCTCTCACATGTACAGATCAAAATACAGATCTTTCCCCTTTTGGCCATTTAGCCATTAATGAGATCTTTACTTTTAAATCTATTAACATAATTGTTTTATAAACTGGTGCTTTTTCAGTTTTGCATTTGCAATCAGACAGAGTTCTGCTTATTGCGCCTTTCAGTCAAGTGTAAGCCGGTGAGAAGTCTCTAGCCCAGATGAAGAACCACGAGAATGTTCTTGTCATGATGAATGGCTCTTTGAACGTTTTTCGTGCTGCCGTGAGCTGAAGAATTAATTCTAATCACAAAGGACCTTTGTATGACGGAAACAATTCTTCGGTTTATCGTTGCAGCAGCAAAAAAAATCCTAAGGCTCATAAGGAATCGCTCTTGTGCATATACAGTATTGTCTCTGTTTGGTTTTTATTTGGTTTTATTTAATGAGTGAAAGGGAAAGAGAGAAATAGAGAGAGATAAAGAAGATTAATATAAGGACCTTCTTGGTGTCAACTGTTTATACTATTTTTTACTTTATATACTTTGGAGTATATACCTTATATACTTTTTTTTTTAATGCCATCTCTTTTTAAATCATGTTTATTCTTGTAATAATTGTTTTTTGTTCTATACTCAGCCTTGAGCAAAACAAATGTACCTTTTGTCATGCCAATAAAGCTTTTAAAATTGAAGAGAGAGAGCGCCAGAGAATTTTAAGGAGCCAATATCCTTAACCTCCTGTGTGAGTATTAGGTTCGATGAACGGACCGGGCATTGCGAAATGTCACCCTGCCAGTGCAGCTGCCACCGGCTGGTTCTGTAATATAAGCTCAGGATGAGCCGAGCTCAGCAGTTTGTTTCTGTCCTTTAGGACGTTGGAACCTGCACACGTTGTGTGCGGTGCACAGTGATGCACCGGCTCTCTGCTCACTGCCGCCTGGAGAAGAGCGTGACTGGTAGGTTTATAGACAGCCAAAGGGTTCACAAATTTATGTTCTGCAAATTTATGGTCCCTTCTCAAGTAACAAATTTGTTTTTCATGGAGATGGTACTCAAACACTTTTTCTGTTTCTGTTAAATATTTTGTCATGTAGGCATAGTGGTTAACACATAACCTCTCAGCACTAGGTACCATGTTTATCCCTGTCTGCATGGGTTTTCTCCAAATTCTTTTTTACCCACAGTCCAAAGTCAGAATCATGAGAATATCAACCCTGGACGGGACTGCAGTTCTCACAGATGCTCTATTTGTCCTGTTATTATATACAGAACATAATTACGATTCGTAATAAGTGCAAAATTAAACTACAATTTTTTTTAAAAAGGATGTTTTAAGATAATCTTAAAATAAAATTTATAAATGATGAAGAATCATCTTTGACATTCTTCAATTCAAATGTGCAAATTAAGCAAAATAGCTATGGCACTGAAACAATTTTGATTTTGACTTCCATAAACCATAGCCCTTTTACTAAACCCTGTTTTCGTCACTTTTATAGATATGTTGTTGCAGTGTTTTTTTTTTTTTTTTTAATCTTACAGCAAGTAGGTTCTGGCTTTGATTCTGTGTAGCCTTGAACAAAGCCCCTCCGTGCCTTAAGTTTACAGCAGGGATGTTGGTTTTCTCCCAAGTTTAAAGACATTATGCAGTATGTAAACTAAGGATACTAATGCTTCTATAACTGTATTACTTAACACTGTTTCGGATGAGACATAGTCAGTGATGCTATCTAACTCCTATTAAACATATCCTATAAATAAACGTGTTAATATTACACAGCGGATAATTTTGAAGTGTAAATTTATCTTTTGGCTTTCCATATCATTTTGGCTGCAGAAACAGGTGCAGCTGAAACGCGTATCAACATTCCGCTTGAGAGCGGCGCGTTTGGAGATGCCTCTGCTTTATTTCTAACTCACAAGGCGGATTTCTGCACGACAAGGAGAAAGAGGTACATTTTCGTAACTGACCAGGGCAGGTGCGTTTGGATTCATATTTTGCGCGTCCTTAGTCCTGTAATAAAAGGAAAGTCCAGAGAACTAAGATGCGCAAATAGAGATCTGTCGGTGTGAACCAGTTTATTAGATACACCTAATCATCAAATAGGTTGATAAATGTCATTAATACTGAGGGGCTTCATGTGGAATAGTTGAATAATGTCCAAAGTGTTTCCAAACATAATTGTCATTAATTGATTATTGCCTTTGGGGATTATAAAAGTACTAGTCCATAATGAGCCCAATTTCCACAAAACAATAAATCAAAAGATGAGCTAGAATAGAGGAATAGATCAATATTGGCTTACCTGCACCGGTGCATATGATCCAGAGCGCAGACAGAAGAAGAGCTGAAATGAAAGAGCGCATTGTGCAGCCTTAGTGTCGGATCAGACGAGGTCCCTTTTATTCTTCTTACTTCTTTTTCTCAAATCGTGATTGCGACTTTTAGAGGGTGTCGCTCTTATTTATAGACCGTTAGTGAGGTTCCTTTAGCTCCTCCTTCTGATAGACAGGAATCATTCATATATTAGTGATGGTTGGGTTGGGAGAGTGTGAATTCAGTAATAAAAGGAATAAAGAACACAACTATAAGTATTTATTTAGATGTACTAACAAAGTGGAAATAAAAAGCCCAGAGGAACTGACTATATACCAGAGCGCCTCTCTCTGTTCCTCCCAAAGGCTGACTAAAGCTACAAAAATAATTGATCGGCAAAAGTGCTGCACTGCATTTTAATAAAGATAGTTCTTTTTGTGAAAGTTATGGTTCAGGTCCTTAAATCAGATTTGCTGAGCCTTTCATTTTACTTGTGTATATACACTGCTCAAAAAATAAAGGGAACACTTGAACAACACAATGTAACTCCAAGTCAACTACACTTCTCTGAAACCAACCTGTCCAGTTAGGAAGCAACACTGTAAATCAATTTCACTTGCTGTTGTGCAAATGGAACAGACAACAGGTAGAAA
>JAOUQT010344957.1:0-12680 GCA_025769995.1 Xyliphius kryptos | reverse complement strand
TGGACAATGTGTAAAATTATCTGTAAAGATTTTGTTTTTCCTTAATAAAAAAATTAATAAAAAAAAAAAATAAAAAAAAAAACAATTAAATTAAACTCAACTCCCAATTTATCTTAAAAAAAAAAAACAGGCTGACGTTATGACAATGTTAAATAGAACCAACCAATCAAAGAAACGTGTGATACTTTTATTAATGATGTCACCAAACGGAAGCTGCATCAGCTGGAACATCAACAAGATCATTAGAGAACCGGGGCTCTCAACCCCTTTTACTGAATCTCTATCGCCCCCCGACCTCACTAACCTTCAGGAGAACCAAACTGAGCACAGCGGCATCTATTAATCAAGCACAAAATAAATAAATAAATAAACAAAAATTCAGAAGTGGACGCTCATTTCCCTCAGAGGTTTAAAGGTTTAAACAAGAAAACTCCTGAGCAAGGAACCATGCAGATCCTTTCCACCTTCTGTTACTCCTCCCTCCATCATCTGCTCATCAGACCTCTGTATGGAACCTTCAGCTCCTACTGATACATCCCTGATCAGAGATCCTACACAGCTGACACTGATGAGCCAGTAGATGTCACTATTGCTGCAGGAGTGTACAAATCAAATAGTGATGACATGTGACCAACCACCACCCCATTCCCCCAGTAAGTGCTAAATATAGTGTTCACATCTGGCTTTCTAGGATTTATACTTCATTATTGGACAGTTTGTTTCGACCTAGATCGATCAGATGTGACCCACCAGTACATACATGAACATCTGTACACACACCTGTATGTTTTACCCAGGATCTTTACCTGAAGCAGTAATGGACCCACAGACCCTGCGAGCAGACAGTACATATTCCCTCCCCTAACTGATGAGGTGCAGAGGGTCAGTTTCATTAACACCTGTGTGTGTGTGTGCGTGTGCGCTGTTAAACAGTTTCCATGCTGCAGTGAGCAGGAGCTGAATAAACCATCATGTTCACACTGTGAACATACTGTTAAGACCAAGCTCTTTGAGGTCCTCAGTGAGAAAACTCCACAGGTTTCACAGATCGGCGGTCCACATAAAAACAGAACCATTAAATAGATAGCAAGTAATGAAAGTTCTGATCCCTTCTTCCCTATAGGTTAGTTCAGCTGTGCTGGGTCGAGTTCAGAGGTCGAGTACAGAAACTTAGACACTCCGTCTTCGTGGAACAATTGGAGAACAGACCCCTTAAGTTCCAGGAGGACAGTGGGAGGATCAGGTCCGCATGTACAGCTGGATCAGTCCTGACTTATGGAGCTGCTGCCACAGAGTCATCTCCATCCGCATGTCGTGGTTGGCATAAAAATGCAGCTGCGTGTGTGTTCTGTCATAGTAGTGATCCGAGTACTTTTTGTAGTCTGGGGTGATGAACCCGTATGCGCTCACCTGCACACGCACACACAAATAAAGAGGGGGTTCACATTAGCAACAGCTTCTGGTCTAATCACAAGCAATAACATTTACTTTATACAGGAAAAGAAAACAGGAAGTGTACAGAAATGCAGGTATAGGTCACATGACCAGGCGACAGCACGGTGGGCAGCGAGAGCGTTTATCCAGTCATCAACAGCACTAAAGCGCTCCTTGGTTTCTGATGGCTTTTAGAACATTGGAACAAGGCACCACATACAGTCCATTTAGTTATTCACTCTGCACAATTACCCCTCGGTGTTTAAACATGGTGCAGCGGAAGTGATTGGTGTTAAAAGTTCTTTATTTAGTGTGAGTGTTGTAACAGCAGAACCTTGAGGTATTCCTGCTGAGAACTAATATCTCTATTCATTTAGAAGTTCAATCGTGTAATTAGCGGGAAGCATCAGTGCGTGTTTGTTTTCTAAATGATCAGTAAACACTGGTGAAACATTTCATTATAAGAGAACCAAGGTTCTGACCTGATCACACGTGTGCAGAGCAGTTAGAAGCATCACGGCTCCTGTGGACGGTCTGTAGATGGACTTATACTTGGACTTCATGATTTTCGAAAGTAGGAACCTGCAAAATCACAGAGACCAAAATCAGTTTCCCAGATTACAGAACACAAAAGGTCAGAGACAAAACTGAACTGAGCAGATCCATCCAGACAGAACCAGCTGCACATCCCAAGCATAAAAGCGGAGCTTGTTTGAGTCTTGCCCGAGTTAGCCAAACAGTTCACTACCGGCTAGTTTAGATCTAAAGACAAACTCCAGACACAAGCTGTTCTCACCAAGTCAAACCAGACTTGTGTAATCGACAATGCTGCATGTGCACACAGAATTCAAGTGATTAAAATGTAAACAAAAAAAAAAAAAAAAACACACACTTCTGTTCGTTTTTCTCCTTTATATTAATCTTTATAATGAATATAAAGTCATAATTCTGAGGAAAGCAAACACACTTTGTTAATGAATCCAAAGAAACTGCCTGGATGAATATTATAAACAGATTTATGTGTAATGTTAAAAAGCAACATCAGAAAAGTGAAAAGAATGTGGTAGCAGGTCAAGAGTAAATTTAAAACAATATATATCAGAACGATGAGTGCAGTTACAGGTGATTGGTCTGATGGGCAGGAAAATATTAAATGTCAGATTTGAAAACGCTTGAATGTAAAAACAGCTTAACGTGGCTTACTGTATTAAAAAAAGTTACCAAACTTCACTTATTTATTCCTTTTTTTTTTAGTAATGTCCACTGTATTTATAAACCTGTACTCCTAAAGGAAAGTAATCATTTTCACTTATGCCTCTTTCTCTCCTTCAAATTAAATAAGGAATTGGCTTAACGTGAGCATTATAAGCGCGCGTTTACGGTTTGGTAAAAGATCTTTAGACTAGCTTTGTTAGTGTATTTGCTTTATTATAAGTTACTATGAACACATTTGCTTTTAAAAGTTTGTCTTGTGTCTTTATTATGATGCGTCTGGTGTGAACAACGTCTTACGGGGTTAGTTTGCTGGTCATTTTGACATTTTGTTACATTCTACTAATTTTTGCCCTGATCACAACTTTTTTGCATCTTTGATGGTTCCAGCAATTGCCATGATATTTTTGTTGCAAAAGAAGATAATTGTCAGGGGTAATTCTGCTTGTGAAGATTCTATAGTAGTACATCTTGGCCAGTTTTCCACTATAGCAAGGTTTGTTGCAATAGCAAACCCTAGGTCATTTTCAATCATTTATTTTAGAGTTTGTTTGATCTTCATATTGATTAGATCAGTGAAACATGTGCTTGTTTAGATGAACACAAAGCTGATAGCCTGGCAGGGATTGAACAGAGACCCACACAAAGCTCTTCCTCAACTGCTCTTATTCTCTCTCTGTTTTTAGTTTTTATAGCAGTCATGCTTGAAAATGCACATATGTTGTGAAAAATGGAAGCAACTTGTAAAAATCCCAACCGGGAGAAATAAATCTTATACATGTCAACCATAATTCAGAGGTAAAACAGAGGAATAATTCATATACGTACATGCACAAAGCGCTAACCATGAAAAGCTAATATTTTACCCATATTCTAAGCATATAATCAACGTTTTATGTAACGGATTTATAGTGTTTTAGCACTTTCCTTAAAAAAGGTAAAGGGGTTTGATTTATACGAACACATACATCTGTCTAAAACAACACTGTTACACACAATTTGTAGACTGGGTTACAGGTTATAATCGATAACTTTTTTAACTTTAAAATGGTATATGTGATGATTGATTATTACAAAGCCGAGAAAACATATGCTAGTTAAAAGATGCCGAACCGATCAGACCAAGTGAGCCTGGAGCCCTCATGGAGGATGCAAAGTCCCACAGATTTTGCAATCTACCCTGAGACGGCACCTTCTAAATTTCTTCTACTGTATATCCTAGGACATGTCTTAACTGGAGTGGGCCACAACCCCCCCCCCTCCCCGTCTATGTAAATTCGCGGCCAGTGTTGTGTTGTGGTCATGGCAGCCCCTTAAATACCAGGATTCCTATCTCCACAAACATGTGCCACACCTTACATCAAACAATCCGCCTCATTTCTCATCTTTTACAAGTGCCAGAGGCGGCGAGGACCTATTCTACGCCAGGTACCCATGGGGGATAGAACCATAGCAGAGCTTTACAGATTACTCACCTGTTTCTAAGGTAGCGGATGAAGTCGGGATGTAATATTTTGAACTTCTCCACTGTCACATTGCTCCCAAAATAACTGTGCATCCTAACCAACACAGAGAGAACCGAGTGAGCTGAGTGTATCAATACAGTGATTGAGATCAATAAAGTACGTACTTTTTATCCAGCTCCATTAGTGAGTGCATGGCTTCAGCTTTCATAACCTTATAGTCTCGGTCATGATCAGGTAAGATCACGTATCGCGTCTCCTGCAGGACACAGAGACAGAATACAGAGTTAACAGAAAGAACAAAACATCTACAAAAAAATGAGAACCAAGAACTGAGGGGTGAACAATGAACTAAGAACCAGAGACTGATACGAGGACCAGGTAACAGGGAGAAAGAACGATCCGATCTGTGGAACGATTTATGGGCCTGGTTTATACAACAGTTCAGGCCAGACAGACTGAACACGTGTCAGGCGTATTCCCCGTCTGTGTGTTGTCGCCGCCGCCGTCCCGAGATGAATGAACATAAATCTAATACAAGATTATAATAAACCTAATCTAATTAAGATATAATTTCATGACGTCAGCACGCGGACGCTTTTATGATGTAGTCACCACAAAACCTCAGCAACCTGGTCCAAAGTCAGGCCGCAAACGGCTAGTGGCTTCAGTCTTGTAATGTGTTATGACTTGGCAGAATAAATAAATTATAAAAAATGTAAATAAATTATAAAAGCGCACTGCAAAAATCAATGTAAAAAAAATAAGAAAAACAAACACAAATCAAGAAAAAAAATACATGAATCAAGTGTAATTATCTGCCAGTATGGTAAGAAAATGTGTCTTGTTAAGATTTTTTAATAAAAAAACGTTTCTAAAAAACGACCTTATTCAACTTAGAAATCTATTCAAGTAAAATAAACAAACAAAAACAACAATTCATTCAACAGAACTGACACTTCTTTAGGATTTCATTTTGACCCTGACCCTGCACAACTAAGAATTTTTTTGTAAGGTGATGACAACATGAATTGAATTTATTGAATTTAAGGATTTTAAAGGTAATTGTGAGAATGAAAATTTCTTATAACTTTATGTATTTTTGTGGGAAACAAAATGTCTAAAGACACTACTGGCTCCGGACATCTTCACTTTATCAAATTTGGGCCCTCTTTGCAAAAAGTTTGGACACCCCTGCTTTAAATGTTGCTAAGCAACAGACTGAGCAGCCAGATAACAATAAGTGCTTTTAGAACCAAACAATAAAATAAAATAAAATCAAACTAAAATGTTTTATCAATCAAAGCAATATAGACAGACACACAGACTAGTCTAATTGGTTTGGTGATGGAGGTTTGAGCCTCCTCCTGTCAGGCCGTATTACCTCACTGCACGGTGCTCCTGTGAAACCCGCGCGTTTGTAGTTTCTGATGGAGTTCGATAATGTGTTGAAGGAGAAGATGTAGTGGGAGGTTCTTGAGCCAACATCCTGCTCGAAGCCTTTAGTGATCACCCCGTTGGTTCTGAGTAAAAAAGGGAATACTTCAGCGATACATTTCTAAGCTACACCACTCACATCTCACATTCATAATGAAGAACACATCCACCCAGAGGATCCGACATCAAACAGTACCACATGTACAAAACCATGTGCTCCTCCTCATACAGGATCCCTCTGCAGGTCTAACAGCTTCCACACTTCAACTAAGGTTTCCCACAACATTATGGACTGTGTCTGTGGGAATTTTTGTTCATTTATCCAGAAGACCTTAAATGAGGTCAAACATCAATATTTAAAAATTTGAATTACAATCTCAGTTCTAAATCATCTCACTGGTGTTGAACGGGGCACGAACCTCATGTCACTGTCACTGTCCGTTTACAGTGACAATCATGCTGGACTAGAATAGAGCCTTCCCTAAACTGTTACCACAAAGTTGGACATATACTTGAGGGGCAGAGATGAGGCTTTGATCCATACAGTGTGTGAGGTTGTTCTGTGATCAACGAACCTGAAAACGTAGTGATGCTGGTCGATCTCACGACCCTGCTTTGACCCGTTCAGGATCCCTCCATTTCCCACCACAGCACAGCGGATGCACTCAGATCCATTCTTCCTCCTGTCCCAGTCCTCAAACATCTTCTGATTGGCTGAGGTGTTCAGGATGGCCAGTGAGTTCATCAAAACTGTAAACATGAGAGGCAGGTTATACCTCAGTACCACCCAAAACTGAACAAGTTCGACAGATGTTCTCAAATCTGAGTAATAAAAATCCCCAAAAAAAATTTTTTTTTCTTTTAGAAAAAGCATGCATGATGCCGCATCTGAAATCACAAATCTGTAGGCACGAGACCAGAGCCAATCTGTGACCTCAGACGTCCCCCACCCTCTGTATTACACACCCCATAACCAGGAGGTAAAAGAGATTTCAATCTGTTTTTTATAATTCTAATGGCCTGATGTCAGATTACTGTTCGTGCTGTTTTTTGTTGTTTTTATTTTTATTTTACAACCCTTACCCTCCTCTCCGACACTTCCCCAGCCATGGGCTCCTGGATACTGTTTCAAGCGGTGGTACTCAGCTGGGGAGTAATGCTTTGCCCACTGCAGGACGGGTACGGTCCACTGGAACATGCCAGTGAGGTCAGTGTTCTTGACCAGGTTCTGAATTCTGCTGGAACAGCTCTGAAAAACATCAAAACCCAGCTGATGAAGCGAGTCCGGAGTGAACGTATTAGAACCAGAACCCATCAGAGTGCTGATGTTGGTTTCTTTAGCAGATCTTTAACCCTGAGATATTTAGATAGTGGTGGTGATATAATTCCTTTAAACTTTAACAACCTTTACTCTTATAGATAGTGATTCACTTAGATTCAGTTTAATTCATATGTAATAATCTCTTTGATATTTTTAGAATAAAGCATGTGTTTACAATGGCTTCACTATGTTTTTAAGAAAGTGCAATGGAATGACATCGAAGCAGTAAGACAGAGAAAGAGAGAGACAGTGAACCTTGGCCTTTCATTACCCGAGAGTTGATTTAAAAATAGATACGTTTGGTTTTTTTAGCCCACAGCGCAGTAGTTGCTGCTGCTGGAGTGAGAACATTAAATGGGAATAGCAAGGTCCAGAATGATCCAACACAGTGGTCTGTTCATTATCCTCATCATAATCATCATCAGTTCTTCACATACATGCTGTATGTGAACATCAGTTTTTAACAAGATACACATAAACACACATATATAAACACATACACAGGCACTTAACTAAATAAACGATATAAACAAAAGAAAAAGGAAACATTTAAATAAAAACCCAAAGTGCCGTGTATTAAACAATAAAAAAAACCTCCCCGCCCAGCCCCCCTCAGCACACCACGACCAACACACACAGACAGTGATTTCTAAATGTATAAAGAAAATAGCAAAAGAATAAAAGAAAAACAAGCACACATTTAGTCTATTGAATCCAGACTAGTAAAATATGAGATAAATGGTTGCCATTTATAGAAAAATTTAGCTGTACATCCTCTCATTGTATATTTAATTTTTTCTAGCTTTAAAAAAAACATGACGTCCTTGAGCCACTGAGAAATAGTAGGGCATTTAGAGGACTTCCAATATAGTAATAAACAGCGCCTGGCTAATAAAGATGTAAAAGCTACGATGTCCATTTGGGTGCGGCCAAGCCCTATCGAAGGGTCAGTAATACCAAATATTGCAACAAAAGGGCAAGGTTGCAAATTAACCCCAAAAATGGTGGAAATTGTGGTGAAAAAACCCACCCAGAATGCTTTTAAACTAGGGCAATAGAAAAACATGTGGCTAAGATGACAGGGGGATCCGTGGCATTTATCACATTTGTCCTCCACTTCCGGATATAATTTGGACAATCTAGTCTTGGAAAAATGCACCCTGTGCAAGACCTTAAAGTGAATAAGTCCAAGACGAGCACAGGAAGTAGAAGAATGTGTCCTCTCCACGGCCCGAGCCCAAGCCCCATCCTGAATTGGCACTCCCAATTCCTCCTCCCAAGTGCACTTCAGCTTAGTGTCAGACTGGTTACCAAAACCCAAAACAGTATTATATAGCTTTGAGATAACTCCTCTGCGACAAGGAACACAGGAAAGCATGGTCTCCCATTGCTGCTCTGGAGGTAACGCGGGGAAACTAGGGAAACATTTAGCCACAAAGCTGCGGACCTGAAGGAAACGAAACAGATGAGTAGCAGGGAGGCCGTGGCGGGATGACAAATTGGCAAAACTATCAAAAACACCATCCACATACAGATCTTTAAATTGTGCAATACCCCTGTCATGCCACACTGAAAATGTTAAGTCCAAAAGTGAGGGACGAAATAAATGGTTTCTGGTCAAAGGACCCGAGGGAGATGCAACGAGATATTTAAAATGTCGCCTAAACTGATACCAAAATGGCAACCAATGTTTATATAGGATTATAGTAGTTATGGACAATATTTATCCAGGATTATAGTAGTTGTGGCAACCAATGATTATGAGGGATTATAGTGGTTGTGGCCAATATTTATCAGGGATTATATTAGTTCTGGCAACCGATGTTTATCAGGGATTATAGTAGTTGTGGCAACCGTTGTTTAAGAGGGATCATAATAGTTGTGGCAACCACTGATCCTGAACCTGAAGAGAACATTGTTTTCAGAACAGAGGAACTCACCACGGCTGCAAAGTAAATGGGCATCAGCGGATGGCACGCCAGGAAGAAATCGTACAACCGCACAACATGTCGGAAATCTGATAACACGTGTCCAAACCATGTGATGAGCCAGCTGAGGGCAAAGATGGTCCCAACCTCCGCCCTACAGGGGCAACAAGAGGGGCACGATGAGTTTATCACACACACGTCATCCTACTGTATGGACAAAAGTATTGAGACACCTATCTGTGTGTTTTGTTCAGTTCCATTGCAACAAGTGTTTAAAATCAACTTTGTGTGAACAGTTTGGGGAAGGCCCTATTCTGTTCCAGGCTCCAAGGTCCATGTTTACTGTGGCAGAATTTAAACGGCTGATTTTAACCCCATCAATCACCTTTGGGATGAACCAGAATGGAGACTGTGAGTCAGATCCTTTCATCCAACATCGGTGTCTGACCTCACAAATGTTCATCTGAATGGAATTTCAACAGACACACCCCAAAATCTTAGAGAAAGCCTGAGTGGGCGCAGTTCTTACTGTTGCATGAAGTCGTACACGTCTGGGTTGACCCGCTCGATGATGGGCATCAGGTAGTTCAGGATGTGCTTGGTGTTGTCCATGGTGGGATCCATAAAGTCCCTGTGGTCAGAGAAAAGGGGCCTTTAATGTTAAAAATCTAACTGTAACGTGACTCTGTGGCGCAGATGGCATCCCTCCCACCTGAGATGGTGCGTGGAGAGTTTATCCACCAGCGCGGTGGCGAGACGCTCCCCCAAAACGAGCAGGAAGGTGACCACGATGTCATGGTAGCCCTGGTAATAGTGCAGCTGTGGGTTCTTCTGTAGAACTCGCAAGATGATGTCGATGAGCTCCTCCTGCAGCCCCTCCCTCTGCTCATCGGGCATCCCTAAACACGGAACCACGCGGAACAACCAATCAGATCGCGCAGAACTGCTTCATAAGTGACATCACAGTGGATCGGAAACAACAGCTGGTTAGACAACCACAAGAGGGCGTAATTCAGTCCTGAATGTGCTGGAGCTCACTGCTAAATTCCAGTTTTATGGTTTTACTAATCATTTTGGATTTTTATTAATTGAGTTAACAAAATTAACTGTTAATATGCTAATCAAAATGAATCCAGTCTCATGAGGCGTTGCCATGGAGACATTTAGGTTTCAGAAGATCAGGTTAATGTCCTGTAGACGATTAGAAACAGCATGGCAGAGTGGCGCCCCACGACCTAGGAGTCCTAGGTTGGATCCCAGAATAGGATTTAAAGAAAAAAAAGTATTTTCTGAGTGAAATTTGCATGTTCTCCCCATGTCTGTAAGGCATTTATACAGGAATTTCAACCCACAGTCCAAACACATGTGCATGTCTAAATGTCTAAAGGTCATGCTTGCTCGAATATACATGCAGCACCAAGCACATCTTTTATACCATCCAGGTGACAGGAGCTTCGTGGGGAGAACCATGCCATCCAATTTAAAAATACAAGGTTGAGAAATCCCCAGTCAGGCCTCCCACCTGTCAGACAAGTGCGTGGAGATACTGGCCTTGCTTGACCACTCTCACACCTGAAAGAAAGGAAGGTCACTGACCTGGAGGAAAGCGTCTCAGGGATCTCTGGACATCCAGCAGCACTTGGTTGTAGTCTTTATTGTCCTCCCTCTGCACCTTATCTGGACAAAAGGTTTTACCGTGAGGTTAAAAGTTTAAAATTAAGACGTCCGCAGACCATCAGCGACCCGCGGAACTTACCGAGCTCCTCCGGAATGCTCTCTACCGGGATGTTGAGGAGCCAGGGCCACACCTTACATCGGATGTCGTGGGTCAGAAGGCCTCCCTCACTGATGGCCATCCTCCTCAACGTTGCCACGTCGACGGGCGTGGCTTTCAGAGCCTGCGTGATCTCAGCGATCTTCCGTTTCCTTTTCGACTCGCCATCTGCAAACGTGAGAGCAACCGCGTTCTTCACCTGACTGTAGTTCCATGACTGTCCATGTTCTCGTTACCATTTACGGTAAAGATGGACTCTGTTCTGTGCGTGGACTACAGCACATACCGTGGACTGTAATGGTCAGGACCCCAATAGAGCAGGTATTATTTGGTGCATTAGTCCTATCCCAGCAGTGTCACTGAGGTGTTTAAATGAAACTACAGCAGCACTGCTGCACTAACACCCCCTCAGCGCCCCCTCAGTGTCACTGCAGAACTGACAAACAATCCACCGCCCAATTTATACCTGCTCTGTAAGTAAGTAAGTAATTATTTATTTATATAGCGCTTTTTACAACAGTGTGTCGTCAGAAAGCAGCTTTACAGAGTCCAAAGCCTAAACCCCCAAAGAGCAAGCCGAAGCAACAGTGGCAAGAAAAAACTCCCTTTTATTTTTATTAAGAAAAATTTCTATCATCTGGAAGTTTTTCATTGTAAGTTCCATTGCCCTTTACAAAGCACTCTTCAAATTGCCCTCTATTTATACAGTGCTTTTGGCATTCCAAATCAGCTACATAATCACTTTATTGGCTTCTCTGAATACACAGTTACAGAACACAACTTGCACATTTTCATATTGTGAAAGGAAATCACATGAACACAGGTTTAACATGCAAACTCAGCAAAGAAAGGACTCAGAATAGCAAACCTAGAATCTACTTGCTGAGATGGCAATGCAACCCACTGTACCATCATATTACCATTTATAGAGATTTTCTAATTAATTAATACATTAATTAATGTAACTATTGTGGTATTTAAAAATGTTCCTTATTTTTTTCCTTCAAATGTTCTGTTTTGATTTGTGTGTGCGTGTAGACTTTATGAAGAAGATCCTCAAGCTGGTCTGTTGGAATGTGAATCTCTGCTAAATCAATGTGACCTGGATCCTGCAGTGAGAGTGGGCGATGTATTTGGCTTCATCATTGAGCATCATTGCCAGCAAGCAAGTTACCAGAAGGTTAATTAGCAAAAGCACACAAAATATTACTGAAAATAGTGCTGACATCACTACAGTCCCTGACAAAAGTCTTGTCGCTTATCCAAGTTGCAGGATAAACAAATAATAACTTAACTTGTAGTTGATTGATTGAAATCAGAAATGGCTTATATGCAACGCAAAACCCTCTGGATTATGCTTACTATGCCAAAAGAAAGTTTTGTATCATTTACTCATTTTAATCGTTTATTTAGGACAAAAAGGTAGGATTTGCTTGGACAAAAGTCTTGTCATATAAAAAATAATGTTAAAATCATACAAATACACTTTGAACTCTCATTTGTAAGTCGCTTTGGATAAAAGCGTCTGCTAAATGACTAAATGTAAATGTATAATGAATCCACTAACATGCTGCAATAACATTACAACACATAAACGTCTGGTGTGCTGGGGTTCTTTTGGTAATGTGGTAATTACATTATTTGTTCCAGGTGACGCTCTAATATGTGACAGCTTGAATAATTTACAGACATGACAAGACTTCTCCATTCCCATTTAGTGGAGAATGTTTCGGTCGCTGGGCAGATATATCCAAGACAATCACACACAGACTATATGGGGCACTTTAGATCAGTCAGTTTACCTTGAATCCATGTTTTTAGACTGTGGGAGGAAACTGGAAAACCCAGATGAAACCCATGGGGAGAACATGGAAACTCCACCCAAATTGGGATTCGAACCAGGAATTCGCAGTGCAGAGAGGCAAACGTGCTAACAACTAAAACACCGCCTGTAGCATCTAATTAAGATACTGAAAGTACATAAACCTCTGAATTTTACATTAGCACATTACATGGGCAGTTGTAGGCTTGTGGTAGGGAACCAGCCTTGTAACCTAAAGGTCGCCGGTTCGATTCCCAGTCCCACCAAGTACTATGGCTGAAGTGCCCTT
>JAOUQT010344949.1:0-12681 GCA_025769995.1 Xyliphius kryptos | reverse complement strand
CTATCCCAGCAGTGTCACTGAGGTGTTTAAATAAAACTACAGCAGCACTGCTGCACTAAAACCCCCTCACTGCTGACAATAAACAATGCACACCCAAATTATACCTGTTCTGTGATGCTCCAAACCAATAGAGAACAGAGAACCAACAGGGGACTAACAAAAACAAGGTGGACTACAGTCTGTAATTTTAAAAGTCCATCTATATGGTAAATGGAGAAAATGGACAATGAAGCAAGAAGGGGGTGTGTCCAAACGTTTGACTGGTATTGTATAAGTACATAAGGTTGTCCAACTAGTCATAAATAAACCTGGTAAAAATGCCAGCTACGCATTGATCCAAATAACACAATTCAGAATACACAACCTCTGTTGCCTTATTGATTTTATTATATAATTGTAATATGATGAACACTTTAATAAGGTTTAATTCTTTAATTATTTTATTTATATATATTAATCTGTATATTCACATTAATGGTACATGATTTAAAATATAACATTCTTATATTTCTTTGCTGGTGAGTTCGAACAGTTTGGTTCGGAGCCTTTCCGTTTTTGTTGTCCGATGCCTGCAAGAATATTACTGCAGCATCTCCGTTCAGTCAAGTTAGGGTGCGGGATGATTCACTTTGGTGGACAGTTACAGACATCATTTAACTTGATTTAATATTAAACCTCGCACATTGATACATGTGTGAAGCGGTCAGAGGTGTGCGTTGTTAATAATGGCTGAACAAATGGCTCAACCAATCAGATTTAAGGACCAGAATTACCTGTTTTATAATATGTACGTAAATGTGCTCCAACTCTGTGACACAGATTTGTTGCTTCCACACTTTACACCCAGTAAATTCTGGATTTCCGGAACCCCGTGACCCTAATTGGGATAAGCGGCTTACAGAGTTAATCTGTGATTGAATCTTCCTTAAACCACTCACAATCTGTTGTCACCTTCGATTTTTCGTGAGCTCATTCTGAGAAACTAAAAAACGACTCGTTAGTGGGAGAATCTGGTTATTCAGATACTCAGCTGCCCGAATCATTTTTTACACCACTAAAGCCGCCACTAAAGCAACTTAGTAATTAAGTACCACAGCTTTATTGGGTTAAAATGAAAAAAGCATTAAAAGTGTGACCCAGTGAAGCTTCAAAGACCAGAGATTTTCTCAAATTATCTGTGGTTATGTAATTGGACACAATCTATATACAGTGTGTATATATAAAGTCTAAAGTGTGTTTTCAGTGCATGTCTATTCCATACAAATCAACAATGTTGCTACAATTATATACAACATTTGACATACTTGCTCTATAGGACCCAGTGGAGGTTTATTTACTCTGTACAACCACCAAGAAGTGGCTGGAGTGGCTTTATTAAAGTTGTCAACCGCACAACTCACAGCTTGAATTAGGATGTTAGTGTGTCTTTACTATCATGACAGTGTAATTCATTGGTGTGTTTTGGGCGTTGTGCAATAAACCCTTAGCTTGTTACTAGCCATTCCTTTTAATAGTGAGGTGTGGTCTAATTGGCTGTTATTCCAATGGTATGATTAAATTAAATGTATATCAGCATTCACACCGTTTGCAGTAACATTGTAACAAGCTGATGCGATTGGTTAGTAGAAACAATGGTAAGGAGAACATTGTGCAAACCCCGTTTGTCATCTGCCTATTGATTAAACTAACCCCTTTTTTAACTCATTGTTACCTCACATATCATTAGCAAAGTAATCTTCTGAATACATGGTAAATTCACATGTTTTTAATCTTTAAAGCAGGGTCGGCAATCAAGTATGATGTTATCCAATCATTACCTGATGGGCTTTAACCAGGAGGTAAGGGGGTGGTGATGAAAGTGGAAAAGCAGATGCACAGGGCACAAGACATTTAAGAGGGCTGTTGCTGTTGGCTGTTAAAAATGGCTCTATCAAAAAATAGCGCGTTTTAATTTTCCTTCATTTGAAAGACATGTGTTTTAAGGACTAGTTTGGATTTCAGCAACAGGGGTGTCCACTGACTTTAATTGTTTTTGCATGTTGAGCATTATTCTCCCTCGCATCCAAATGAAACAAATAAGCAGTAGACTGAATAAATGTTTCAGTTTTGGAATATAAAGTTTACATTTTTTTTTAGAGTGGTCCACATGTAGCCGGGTGTTTATAAAACCAGCTATCTCCCCCACATTGTTTTTAAACAAATTGTTTAAAAAAAAAGTTTTTATTCAAATGATTCAGCACAAATATGTGTGTTGTCGTAAACACGCTGAAGCGCATGGATATCAGTGTAACATAAAGCTAAAATATGTTAGCCAGAATCCCTCAAAACAAACTCCCAACCTTCAGGTTCTCCTTCTTATGTGCCCCTCAATGCATAGTAACAATTTGGCCAGAGTTTTCATAAATAATCATTTTTGGTGATGTAAAACTGTTTTCATGTGGAAAACTAAATTTTCATTTGTTTTTCCAGATACCCGGCTACATGTGGACGAGGTCTAACCGTCCCAATTTAATCATATTTTTCGTTCATTATAGTTCAAACAACCCAGATGTTTCCCACAAGCATGACATATCTGGTCCGCGGGCTGCCTATTGCTGACCTATGCTTTATTAGCAGACTAGAATAACTACCCAGCTTCAACGTAATGTGTCGTGGCGGGAAGATATGTCGTTGAAAAAGTTTGATGTGTTTACATACGAGTCCAACTTTACATTGAAAGTAGAGAAGTTGAATACAATAAAAGGGAAGTGTGTGTGTTTACTATACAATACACATAATATCTGCTTTTGTCCCTTTTACTGTTTCTGCGCGGACGCTTCTCAGCCGTACCTCCGCCACGTTACTCCACTCTCTGCACTCACTTCCAAGCCCTGTGCCACCTTCCTTTCAAACACATCCAATATAACCATGCGGTGCAACTGTGCATCAACTTCATGCACTCATATTCCAGCACACCATGGATCGTGAAAGGAAAACTGTATCTGCCTGAAACACTCCTGCAGGGAAGGCCTACTGTACTTGTCCCACCACCACAAACTTCTGATGATGAGGAAGAACTTCTGCTCGCACAACCAACGTCATTTCTGCTGGACGCTTTTCGGCACGACGTGTTGGTTGTGCGAGCAGACACGCTTCCTTATTGTTGGGAGTTTGTGGTCAGCAGAGGGCTGGAGTCCACCTGTGTGAAAACAGTGAGAGAGTCACAAGCGGACAAACAGACTGCGCTCCACGTTTATGAGAGATTTATTTCTTTAACAGCTAATTAGGATGGAATTCTGCACCACAAAATTGTAACACTTCAATGGTGCAGACATTTCTAGTTGCTCCAGCTTCTTGCTTTCCTTTTTTAAATCAGTGTTTCAGCTGGGCTTGGTAACTAAATGCCAGAACTCCTGATGGCTGAATCTTATGGCCCAGCTAAACAACAAAAAGCACTTTAAGTGAGAAGAATAAGGACATGACCGCTGTGTGATTTCTGCTTTGTGACATCAGTCATGTGTTAATCAGTAAGGAAGTGGCTGAGGCAGAAATTGCTTCAGGACCACATCATGACCCTGAGTAGCTGCTGTTGTGGCAGCCGTGCGATACGGATGAGCTCAGTGTTTTTTTTACACATGCTAAATGAAAGTCAGATAAGAACCCGGTGATTAAGGGGAACTGAAAACTAGAACACAAGGCCACATCTGACAGTTAGTTTTATATTTACATCAGAATGCAACGCAGAGTTCCTCTTAAAGTGCTGGTTTCATTACATTTTTTTGTTTGTATTTTTTCTCGTTCTGAGGCATTTTGTCTTAGTCTACATAATTGTTGGCTTTTAACCCATATTTAAAATGTATTATACTGCTTCAGATACAATTTATTCACTACAACTCTGTCAACTGACCTGAAAAATGGAAAGTTATTGGAGGTTTAAAGGGCTCTACATTAACTTCATAAATGCTTTATAATAAAACTTGGAATAATATTATCTTATACTAGGGTGGCAAAGGAGTTCCTTATGCCCATCCAGGGGGAAAATTTTCAGGAGCTGGGCTTGGCTTATAGCCCATTTGTTTTTTTGCATGCTTATTACTTTTACAATTTTTTTGAATTCTTGGTGGCAGCCAACTCCCATTCCATCCATTTATTTGGACTGTGGGAGGAAACCGGAAAACCCATGCAGACACAACATGGAAACTCCAACCAAATTGGGATTGAAACCTGGTTCCCCAGCGCATGCTAATCACAACTCCACCATGCCGCCCCTAATTATATCAACAATCAAATCACAGTGAATATTTCTATAAAATAATTATTTAAATAATAGAAATTTTTAACAAATAATTATTGATGAATAGGATTAGATATATGAGTTATTAAATTATTGAATTTGACATTAAGGATTACGTGTGACTGGAATTAGAGGTATAACAATTCTGAAATGTGATGACTGTATTGTAGTCTGAGGGAAACTGTGTTCTGATGGTTCTGTTTTTCTGTGTTTACATCCTGTAACATTCTTTTTTCATTCAATACTAAATCAATTCCTGCTTTTTTAAAAAGTAGGTACAAAAGGCCGTAGTTTAAAATTTCCTGCCTGATGCAGGAGGCAGGCCGAGTTTACTTTAAAATAGCCAGGTGAAGCTTAAACAAATACCTGTGTTTTATTAATTAAAGCCTTGATGCCTTCCTTCATAGAGGAGTTAACTGCACGAATCAGAAGCAAACTCACAGTTCTCATATTACATTTCAACTTTATTTATATTTATTAAAGTTTTTTTTTTTTTAACGTGACTTTTTGTTGCATGTACAGCAATTATTTAGAGCAGCAAAACTATAGTCCACTGGGTTTATTTTACTGCAAATGAATAAACTTCTTAAGTCTATCCTGAAATGTGGAAACTCCAGTTTTCCACATCAACTTTCAGAATTTGACTTTGAGAGACATTTTTGCATGCCTGTGATGGACATGACCATCATCCCTAAAGTGAAACCAAATTTCGTTTGTTTCGATCGCCCTCTGGTGGTTGGTTTGTTTATGCTGCTGTAGTTATAGTATTAGTATGTAGACATATAAGATGTCTGGTCAATTCCACTGTATGTCTCTGACATACAGGAGAATCGGACTATTGTTTCTCTCTCTTTCTCTCTCTCTCTCTCTCCATAGGCGAAGAGAGAGGGGCCGCTGCAACTGGTTGCACCGGCCCTTGTAATCCTTGTGAAATTCAGAGTTTACTGGATCTTCCAAGATTATCAATGTTAAGGTTATCAGCTCAATTTGATGTACAGTTGGGCTTAAATGTTTACATACCCCGCCAGAATTTTTGCTTCTTGGCTTTTTTTTTTTTTTTTTTTTTTTGCTTTTTTTGGAGAATATGAACACAAACATTTTTCCACTCATGATTAGTGGTTGGGTGAAGCCATTTATTATTAAGTGGTTTTGTTATCTCTTTTTAAATCATGATGACAACCAAAAACTTTCCAATGACACTGATCAAAAGTTTACATACCCTGATTATTTTTGCCTGATAACATGCTCAGAAGTTGACACAAATGTGTTTGATTGGCTACTTAAGGTAACATCCTCACCTGTGACCTCATCAGTGTTTGTGCAATAAATCTGGGATCCTTCTTGGGACTTTTCAATCTTTCATTCAGCCACTGACATTTCCGGATTGCGAGTCATGGGGAAAGCTAAAGAATTGTCAATGGATCTTTGGAAAAAGGTAGTTAAACTGTATAAAACAGGAAAGGGATACAGAGAGATATCCAAGGACTTGCCATTCAGCAGTGTTCCAACTGTGATTAACAAAGAAAAAAAACGGGATCTGTAAAAACCAAAGCCACTGTCAGGAAGACCAGCTACATTTTGATCACAACTGCTGGGAAACTTGGTCGGCACGGTGGTTAAGTGGTTAGCATGTTCGACTCTCAGCGCTGGGGATTCCCGGTTCGAATCCCAATTTGGGTAAAGTTTCCATGTTCTCCCTGTGTCTATGTGGGTTTCCTCCAATTCTCTGAAAACTAGCAGTGCAGATGTTTCAAGGTGCACAATAAGGAGGCACTTAAAGAAAAATTGGAGTCTAAAAAATGGTGGCGTAGCGAAAAAAAAAGCCATTACTGCACAGATGTCACAAAGTATCTCACCTACATTTACATTTGGTTATTTTGCAGACGCTTTTATCCAAAGCGACTTACAAGTATCCCAACTTGATCATAGGGGTCAGAACACAAGGATGATACAGAATCCCTGGAGCAATGAGGGTTAAGGGTCTTGCTCAAGGACCCACATTGGTAACTTCTGTGCACCTGGGATTTGAACCCACAACCTTAGATTGCCAGCCCAACACCCTAACCACTGAGCTATCACACCCTACAATACACCAAACAGCACAGAGACGAGGAACAAGGTCATTTGGAGTGATTAGACCAAAGTCTAATTGTTTGGCCACGACCATAAATATTACATTTGGAGAGGCGTCAAAAAAGGCCTGTGACGAAAGGAACACTAGTAAAGTGTAGAACACTAAAGCATGGAGGTGGATCGCTGATATTTTGGGAATGTGTGAGCTACAAAGTTAAAGGAAAGATGAATGCAGCACATTATCACCAAATTCTGGAGGCAAATTTGCACTCATCAGACCCGAAGCGCATAGATTGTGCTTGTACATTCCAACATGACAACGATCCAAAACACAAGGTCAGCACAAGACAACAGCACTACAAAGTGAAGGTTCTGGAGTGGCCATCTCAGTCTCCTGACCTCAGCATCATTGAGCCACTCTGAAAATCTCAAGTGTGCATGTCATGTAAAACGGCCCTGGAATTTACAGGAACTGGTGGCTTTTTTCCAAGGGGCGGTTTTAATATATGAGAAAAAAAGGAGACTTCAATGTGTCATTGATAGAGGGGCCAATACATTACATATCACATTACATTTAGTTATTTAGCAGATGCTTTTATCCAAAGCAACTTACAGAACACAGGGTTGAATACAGAATCCCTGAAGCAATGATGGTTAAGGGTCAAGGACCCACATTGGTAACTTTAGTGAACCTGGTATTTGAACCCACAACCCTTAGATTGATAGTCATTATGACTTAAAAAGAAAAAACACAGTCATTTGATAATAAATGGCTTCACCTTACCACTAACCATGAGTGAAAAAGTCTATCATTCATATTCTCTGAAAAACCAGGTATGCCGAGGTATGTAAACTTTTGAGCACAACTTTATGTATAAGTTTGGACACACCTCCTTCTTGCTTCATTGTCCATTCCCTTCACTTACCATACAGACAGACTTTGTAGTTTAAAATTACAGATTGTAGTCCATCTGTTTTCTTGTTTTGGTTGTTTTCTGTTGGTCAGGAGCATTACAGAACAGGTATCATTTGAGTGGTGTATTGATTATTTGTCAGTTCTGCAGTGACACTGCTGCAGAGAGGGTTTTTTAGTGCAGCAGTGCTGCTGTAGTTTCATTTAACTACCTTAGTGACACTGCTGGGATAGGAATAATACACCAACCAAGTAATACCTGCTTTGTGGTGCTACTATTGGAATCCTGACCATTAGACAACAGTAAAGGGGACTTTACTGTATTCCACTAACATATGGACTACAATCTGGAATTATAGAACTACAAAGTCCATCCTTAAAGTAAGTGGAGCTGATGCAATAAACAATAAAAGTTGTTTTTTTTTTTGTTTTTTTTTTTTTGTGAGGTAGTGTGACTTGTCCATTCATTAGATAAGCCTATAAGTATTCACACTATTAATTCATCCATTTGTTCTCATTAGCATCTCATTATTATTTCATTTCTTTATAAGGGTTGGCAAATCCTTTCCGGGGCTTGCTAAAGCTGGGGCAGTTGGAGCGGCGTAATGCTATGGGCCTTTGGCGCACATGCCACTGTGAGCTGTCTCCGTTTGAGTTACGCCTCTTTGAAGATGAGGAGGAGCGTGCGATCTGCGAGAACTGCTCTCTGTTACGCTGCGAGAATGTGTTCCTGGGTACAGACGGACGCTTCCGCCTCGAATTCGCCAAGAAGAAACTTCACCTGCGGGCGCAGAACACGGCTGAAGCTGAAGACTGGGTGGAGCGCATTGACGAGGCGTTGAGTAAAGTGCGACACCAGAAGCAGGACGAGGGCGGCAGGCCGTCGCCATCCACCCCGCCGGAGGAACTGCACCCTGAGCCGGTCAGTGTGCCTGATGCCGACTGGACCAGACCCTGCGATCCGGAGCCAGACGCCATCAAGGAGGCCATGGTGCTTAACAAGGAGAAGGAGGCCTGGAGTTTGGTTTTGCTTTCCCTTTCAGCTGAAGCGCTTCGGGGCTACACCGTAAAGGGGGACCATAAAATGTGTGTGTTTTCTCACGGCATTGAGGCTGTTCGGGATGTGGTGCCTGATGTGGCACTGGGTGGACCAGCCTTCTTTAAGGTATGTTCACATTTATCAGAGCTATCTATGTATTTAGCAGAATGCCAATGCTTGTTAAACTTGGCTGTTAATTTAGGTGCTGATGGCTCAAGGAGCTTTGACCATCAGGGCTGAGAGTGGTGAGGAGGCCAGGACCTGGAGAAACCTGATCCGTGGGGCTCTTGATTTATACCTGGATGAGGAAATCGGAGAAGGGGAGGTGATTCCACTAGTTGGAGGAAACATCCAGAGGCTTGTCCAGCACAGGTTAAAGGGAGATGGGGTGCTTCTGCAATATTTGTCAAGCATTCCTGTACAGAAGGGACTAAACGCACAAAGCTTCAGATGTGCAGGTAACTTACTTGCCAAGCTGTAAAGATGCATGTTCACGGATTATAACAAAGCAATAAGCCACGAGAGGGTGTGCATTATTGTGAATTAACCATGGGAAAGAGGTGTTGGTTTAAGGATTTAAGGACCGTAACTATCCGCTTTATAAATAGGATTAGAGTTGGTGTAGAACATGTTTTCGTTGACTTCGGATATCACTGTCTTTGTTGTTTATTGCTTTTCTTTGCAAAAAGGGAGTGGTAGCTCAGTGGTTCGGGTGTTGGACTACCAATCACAAGGTTGGGGGTTCATATCCCAGGTCCACTGAAGTTACCAATGTGGGTCCTTGAGCAAGACCCTTAACCCTCATTGTTCCAGGGTCCTGTTTCAACCCTGTGTTCTGACCCCAACCAAGTTGGGATCCTTGTAAGTTGCTTTGGATAAAAGCGTCTGCTAAATAGCTAAATAACTAAGGCACCGTGCCGCCCATTTGAGCGTTAATTATTTGTAATTTTCTTTTTTAATTCAAGCTGTCCGCGAGTTTGTTTGTGACCCACATTTGCGTCGCGTCCCACCAGATGAGGCGCTGTGGGACATGAGGTCTGAGGAGTCAGGCTTCAATTAGAGCAGAATTCAGCAGCCAGTGTGTCGACTAGAACTAGAAAGTCTCTCAATCACTGAACTCAGATGGTTCCATAACCACAGGTGTATGAAATCGGTTAACTAGCCTTGTGAAAACAGTTTAGGGAAGGCCCGAACAAGACTCTGTGGAGACTCTGTAAACCATCTCCTCCAAAATAGGTTGCTCCTCTGGATAAACACACCAAAATTTCAAGACTCAGAGGAGTTAACGCCAGCGTGGCCACAGGTTCTGACCATGAATGACCTGTGATGGACGTGGCGTCTTCATTCTTAGCGTCCCGCTGCCTCCTCCTGCTCCTCTTTATCGGCTCCTCTGACCACTTCTTCTCTCAGCACATTTCTCCTCTCAGTTTAATGATGTCCCCGCTGAGCCCTCTGCTAAAATATGAATGTCCACCTGCTTGGAGCTCCTGCGGCTTGTAACAAATAGAAGAGCATGCTGGGAAGGAATTCGTTTGTGGCCGAGGAAAGAAGACGAAACTCCCTGGTGTCACTCCGTCCAGGAGTTATAATCGGAGCAGACCGTGCGATTGGACGACGCTCCTTCATCCTGTCCTTTATTCATCATCGGCACTATGGCCGTAAAATATAGAGCCGGACGCTGGTCCTCACAAAGCCACCCGGGTCCGACTGAACGTGCAGAATTAAGCAGGCTGATGGGAATTCATCCACTGCAGCGGATTCTTTTATTTTATTTTGGCGAAGCGTTCAGGTCTGAAGCGCTCTGGATGTGGAAGAGACAGAAAATCACAACAGCTGTGAAGTTTGGAGTTATTTTTACAGCGAGAGAGAGAGAGAGAAGGAGAAAGGGAGAGAGAGCGAGAGAGCATCCCTCATTATGTTACCCAGCAGGAAACAGGGATCTGCACAAACAAACAAATCAAAGTCACTACAACACGACAAGCTTTTAACAGCCATTAATTCCGATTATAAACTCCCAACCAGTCGGCCATCTTTCTTTTGGTCTATTATTAGAACCGGACTGATGGAACCCTGTGGATCTGCTTCTCTGACACGCTGGACAGAACGTTACCACATCACGGAGACCTAAAGGTCCTCCTGTATGGAGATGTCGGTGGATGGATGAAGTCGGTTCCCTTTAAAAAATGTTTCCACATAATTTTGGATGTTGGAAGTTTGGACCTGGCTCATGATCTACGTTCTAGATCTTTCCAAAAGTGTTGAGTTCTTTCACTAGACCTTGGTGCATGCTGCGGGTCAAATAACCAGAGAACCAACACCGCATTTAAAAAAAATATTTCAGAAAAGAGAATGGTAACCAGCATGGTGGTTACCATGGCAACGAGGATGCTGCGTACATCAGACACGGGCCTCTCTCTGGCTATTTTTTTTAAGATAAAAGACGAAATAAGTTGAGTGTTAATTATTTGCAATTTAAAAAATATGTAAGCTGCCCGTGAGTGTGTTCAGGACCCACATTTGCGTGGCGACCCACCAGATGAGGCGCTGTGGGACATGCGGTCTGAGGAGTCAGGCTTCAATTAGAGCAGAATTCAGCAGCCAGTGTGTCGACTAGAACTAGAAAGTCTCCCAATCACTGAACTTAGATGGTTCCATAACCACAGGTGTATGAAATCAGTCTAATCTGCACAACTGTACACCCACAGCCTTGTGAAAACAGTTTAGGGAAGGCCCTAACAAGGTTTAGAAAGCCTAAAGACTTCTGTGGAGATATAATATAATAATGTAATCTCCAATATCCAGAATTCATTCCAAAGGTTTTTGGATGTCAGGTTGCTCCACCAGACCTTGCTGTGTGGCAAAAAAACAGATAGAACCAACTGTGATCTCAAACCCTGTGATCTTCATGTCTGTTCTTCTGAGAAGTTCTGAACCAGTTCCTCATGATGTGACCCAATTTCGAGCGCCGCACTGAATGGGTCACATCGTGAGGAACTGGTCCCGAACTTCTCAGAAGAACAGACATGAAGATCACAGTTGGTGCTATCTGGTTATCCAGCACACAGCAAGGTCTGGTGGAGCAACCTGACATCCTCAGTGCGGCGTGGGTCACATCATGAGGAACTGGTCCAGAACTTCTCAGAACACACATGAAGATCATCATCACTCTCCATTCCTCCTGGTCAGGAACCCTGTCTGTAGATCAGTGCTGATGTGTGATGGAGGAGATCATGGCGGCGGTGAGGGAGCAGGGAGAGCGTAGACGTGCGTGGGTGTTCAGTTAAAGCCAGAACTTTTCTCACCTCCGCGTTTCGGAACAGAACGTGATTCCCAGACTTTGTGCTCTTAACACCAGATGCCTGCAGAGTCTGCAGCCAAAACTAGTTCCTCCTGATGCATTGTGGGTGCTGTAGGGAGGATTACTGGCTTAAAAGCCGTGAGTTGTGTTGAAGGGAAATGTCACAGGTGCGAAAGTATTAAATATTTTACAAATAGCTTTAAACGCAGCTCAGCCAATCAGATCGCACAGAATGGGCTCGAAGATCAGGGATTAAAGCTGCCACCTGTCTCTCTCTCTCTCTCTCTCTCTTACTAACTCCCTCATTCTCCTCCCTCTCCCCGTGTCTCTCTCCATGTCTCTCCATTACACCCTCATCTTCCTTTCTTGGTCTTTCATCTTCTCGCTTTCTCTCATTTCTCACTTTTCTCACTCACTCATTCTCACTAATTTTTCTCCCGTCTCTATCGCTCTCTCACTCTCATTTGTCTCTCACTCTCCTCGAAAGGAGACACAAATGACGGAGAGATAACAGAGACGTAGACGATGAAAAAAAGAAAATGAAAGTCGGCAGACAGAGATAGACAATGAGGGGGGTCTCTCCCATTTCTCTTTCTCATTTTCTCTCTTCTTCATCGGTGTCTCTCTTGTGTCATGTCTTCGTCTCTCCGCTTTCCTATCTGTCTCTCAGCCCCTATTTATATCTCTCAATTGTCTCTCTTTCCCATCTCACTCTTTTCTGTCTACACAGCTGTCCCTCTTTTGTCTCGCTATAAATCTCTGTCTTTCTCTCTCCCCTTCCATCCGCTCTTTATCTCTCTGTCATCTTTCTCATTGACCCTCATTTTTCTTTCTCCCCATATCTCTCTTCGTCTCTCTCAATCCCCTGTTTCTCACCCCCCCCCCCTCCTTCATTCCGGAGACAGTAAGTGAGTGAGAGAGAGAGAGAGAGTTTCTCTTTTAGCCAGAGAATTGAAATATTAAGTTGACGTTACAGGGTCATTTCTTTGCTCTGCCCTCGAGACCGGAGTGTGTGTGTGTGTGTGTGTGTGTGTGTGTGTGTGTGTTTGTGTGTGTGTGTGTGTGTGTGTGTGTGTGTGTGTGTG